>CAUYSK010000194.1:0-28449 GCA_963575035.1 Avahi laniger | reverse complement strand
GCAACCTCAAACTCCTGGGCTCAAGCGATCCTCCTGCCTCAGCCTCCCAGGTAGCTGGGACTACAGGCATGTGCCACCATGCCTGGCTAATTTTTTCTATTTTTAGTTGTTTGGCTGATTTCTGTTTATAGGAGAGACAGGGATCTCACTCTTGCTCAGGCTGGTCTCGAACTCCTGAGCTCAAGCAGTCCTCCCGCCTCAGCCTCCCAGGGTGCTAGGATTACAGGAGTGAGCCACCACACCAGGCCAATAATGGCCTTAATTTAAAGAATCTGAAATATTGAGTGTAATATATTTAACTATATAATTGCAATGCAGTTTAATTAGAGTTTCTGATTTTGCTACTCAAGGGTTAAGACAAATTGTTAGCTGAGAAAACTGAAACACATCCCTATCATATGCAATTCCTTTCCAGGAAAGTAAAGTGAAAGGAGGACAAAGGTGGAGGAGTCTTTTAATTAAAGAGCTCCAGGAAAGTCTACTTTGCTGTGAATGCAATAATATAGCAAGCTAGAACTAGTATCACTAATGAGAAAGTGTATACCAAGATACCGTAAACAAACAGTACCACTAACTGAGAGGAAATAATCTCAGACACAGCAGAGAGGAAAGCAAAACTCAAGTCCCTGGGGATACCTGTAAAAAAGTGCATATATGTGCATATATGATACTAACAAGCACTATATTAAGTGTATATTAAATTATTCAGAATTCAAAAAGTATACTAACATTCTAGGGTAAAAATGGTAATTAACAGTGATGATATGAAGTCTATCATTTGAAATAGTAAACATGAAATTTATTATTTACAAATTATATTATTCACAGATATCAGACAATCAAACATTTAGCATCCCAGCCACTATCAAAGTGGTCTAGAATAGATCTAATAAAATGTGGTAATGTCACCAAAGGCCATCATGTAATAGTGCCATTAAAATTATATTAAAGAAAATTTAAAAATGCATGGAAGTTAAAGTATTTGCTAAATATAAGTGTCTTGGGTCAAGAAAATAATATGCTGTTGAAATAAATAAATATGCCAAACATTAAACCAATTTTCAAGATTATTTTAGTGAAGTTAACAAGCTTAAAAATTATATAGACCCTTTGTAAAGAACAAAAATGAGTGTTACTATAAATATACCTATCTTAAAATGCGTTTCTTTTATTATTTCTGACTCTCTTTCTGTCTACTCTCTCTCATTTTATTTTTCTTTTCCTAGTAGCTACCTGTTCCTTCATTGCATCTCACATGTACCAGATCATGTACTCTTCCATATCTAAGAGGTGTTACATAAATATTATTTTTAAGCTCAAATTATTATTTAACTTGTATTTTTCTCTCCTGTTGTAAGATGAGAAATTTACCTTCCATTTACTTCTCTTACCCTATTTACCACATCCCCATTAAGTTGAAAAATGGGAGATTTCCCATCTTTCAAATATTATTAATACTTGCTTTTACAAATTATGTTTTTATTTTAATGAAATGATATTCATAAAATTAGGTTGAGCTGTATTTATCTATTTTCAGCACTCATCCTTGCACTATTATACCATAACTTCCCCTTTTGGGAGAGACTTATGGTTATTCATCTTTTTATTTTTTCCTATGGTCTCTAGGCAATGTTAATTACTTTTGTGCTTTTCTACTACAGATTTTTAATCTTGATTTTGAATGAAATAATAGTCCTATCTCCTTGCTCTGCTCAAATCCTATTTTGGATTTTTGTTAACAGTACAAGCTTATAGTTTGTGATACACCTCTTCTGATTGAAACCATGGTTCCCTTATGACAACTAAGTCATGCCAAAACTTTTGGTACCAAATTGACCATATGCATTTGAAATACACTTCTGCCACAATTTTCACCATTAAAAATAAGTTCCTTTTGAAATGTATCAAATTCACTTGTTATTTGGGAACAATCTTGTTGCTTGGTTTGACTATTTCACTGTCTCGCTACCATCCACCATCCATACTCTTCCTCTTAAAAGGTGAAGCATTAGCTGGTAACCCTCACTGATAGTTTACCTCTTCCACATGCAGAATTGAAATATATGCAGTGGAAATATTTGAAGACATAAGCTAAGTCATTAAATTTATTTTTAAAAAAATAATGAGAGAGTCATCCATTCTGAGTCATCTTATTAACAACAGCATTTTTTCAGGGAATCAGTCAGTAAAAATTTAATGTAATCTTTTTGACCAATTTATGTAAATTTTTCTTCATAAGAAGAGAAGATTAGATACAATTTTTTGATTAAGTTCACATAAAATTTAATATTACAGTTTTGCCTGGAATATTAATTCCCTCTTCTTGGTACTTTTAGAAGTTAGATTTGACAATAAAAGGGAATTAGCTGATATGTAAAAAAAAAATAAAATTTGCAAACTAAATAACTAGTATATTAACAGATTCCCACTTAACTAATTATAAAATGCATTCTCTTACTATCAATAGCCCAAGCTCAATACTTGACTAGAAATTAAACAAGAAAAGGCAATATTTCTAAAAAGTACCATATTGAGAAACATTAGGTATGACACTACAGAATGTGATCAATTGTAAATGTATTAATTCTTTTATTAAATAACAAAGAAGTGTGCAAGGCCATATTTCTGTAATTAAACTGTCCACTGAGTTTGAATTATAAATATTACCAAAGAACAAAAATTACTATGCCAAGATATAAAGAACTATCTCTATGAGCCCCTCCATATACATTCATCACACTTACACATAATTCCATTAAATATAACTACAAACACAACAGAAAAAAAAATAAGAATATAGCACCTCCTTGGTTGTCTTGATGCCTAAATAGTAATTTTATAATAAAAATGAAAATCATTTTGTTGATAATTACTTCTTGTAGTTTATCTCAAATATAGGTAAGTTAATCTCTATTTAGTATTTAATTTATGTCAGGGACTCTTTTAAACATCTTACATAAATTACATTATTATATTATCATAACAGATTATTATTATACCTATTTTACTAATGCAGAAATGAAGGTCCAATTAAATACTTACATGTGGAAAATAGCCAAGAAGTAACCTAGTCAAGAACACAACACAAGTAGTCTGGCTTGACTTTATGTTCCTAAACACTACAAATTACTACTTTACATTTCTTGAATTGTTATTAAAATGTGTTTCAAAATTCATTCTAAATCCTTGAAGAAAAAGAGATAAATCTTTCCTAACTTCCCTTTGTGCTAACTTCACTTTTTCTTACTCCATAAGAAAATGAAAAATATCATAGGACAAATATAATTTGTAAATGCCTAAGGAAGATTTACAGAAAGTAAATAAAATAATGTAGAATTACTTCATATTTCCTTAGTCCCCTATCTGAATAAAGGATAACATCTTTATTTGTTTTTAACATGTAATCCCAAGGAGAAAACAGCTATTTTTAAAACATTCAATTTTTTAGGTATGTCACAGTCCTCATGCTGTAAGTGCTATATAGATTTTCAAAGAAGGTAAAACAAACATTATGCAGTGCTTTATACAATTAAAACCCAGAAATATAAATAGTGGAAATTCATGAATGTACTATAGCACTATTTATTATTACTATTAGGTTTATATTTAAATACTTTCATATTAAATGCTGGGTCAAAATTATAAGAAATGTAGAAGAGCTTCTATATGGTCAAGAGTAAGAAGGTATCCACCAGATAAACTATAAAACAGGTAATATAAGAGAATGAATAAACTTATCAAATCAAGAACTGTTATCCAATTTAATTTAATTGTAAGGGAAACCCTATACCAGTAATGGGATTGGAACTCCATAAAAGCAAAGTAAAAGAGGAAAGAAGTCACTACAAAAGAAAGCTCCCAGAGTAAATAAACTAAATCACACCACCCAAGACTATAGCTCTTAGAAGAAGTATATATAGAATTTACAAGAAAAATGTATGAAAGTATGTGTTTCTATCAGAAAAGAAAGTCCAAAAGTTGTTGAGCTAGGAGACAATTTAATAAATGAGATAAAGAACAACAGAAAAAAGAAGGAAATAATATGCAAAGCAAAACAGAAAATACTAAAGGAAAATTTTGACTAATCTAACACCATCGCGGGAGATTAAACACACTACTCTCAATAATTCCTAGAATTAACAGACAAAAATTAAGTATAAATTAAACAATAAACTTATCATCTAATGAATAAGTATATAACTCTATTCCCAATAATTAGAGAATATATGTTCTCAAGAACATAAAGAGCATTTTTAAAACTTGACACATGGAATGAAGTCTAATCAATTATAAGAGAGACAGAACCATATAAATTAGAAAACAAAAGAAAAAGATAATTACAAATGCTACATACGTTATGAAAGTAAAGCATGTACTTTCAAATGAGCCATAGCTCAAAGAAAAGAATAAAAATTAGATAATAAAACATGTACAACTAAGATGCACTAAAACATATGTCAAAATTTTTGTATGCAGTGAAAGAGGTATTTAAAGAAATATTTATAGCATTAAATATTTACATTACAAAAAAGGATAAAAATTAATGAACTAATTTTTAGCTTAAAATATTAGAAAATAAATGAAAGGAAATAAGAAGAAGAAAATAATAAATATAAGAGCAAAAAAATTGTGAAATAGAAATAAATATAACACAGAAAAAAGCTCAAAAAGCCAAAAGTTGGTTTTTGAAAAAACAAAAAAGTAAAACAAATAAAATAGACAAATATCAGTCAAGATTGGTCAAGAAAAAAATTAAAAAGAAAAATATAAATCTATTAAAAATGAAAAATGGAATATAAGTACAGAATAGCATGAACAATTTTATGAAAAAACTTTTAAAACACAGATAATATGAACAATTTTTTTAAATACATAATTTTACAAAACTGGCAAAAAAAAAGCTATGATAGACATAAAACTATTTTTAAATCTTGTACTTTGAAATCAACCCAAAAACAAATAAACAAACACATACAACATTTTTCTTAGGCAGAAATTTTTGCAGGTGAATTATGTCAAAAATTCAATGGTCATCCAAAATGATGGCATAGAAGCAAGCTGGCTTCATTTTCCCCCACAGAAAACCAAAAATGAATGTACAGCACCAAGATTGTCACCAGCAATATCCTATAACTCAAATATATAGATGTAACAGTTCTTGGAGGGACAGAGAAGTGAAAAAACTCCACGTAAGAGAATCAGACTTCCATATCTGCAATGTCCCTCCTCTAAATCTGCCTAGCACCAAGTATGCGGAAAATTTCCCCTGGCTCACAGTTTCTACAATGGAAAAAGTGAGATTGAGGTGGGTAACTAACTATCTTCCTTACCATCTTGGGTTCCCTGACAAGAGACCTGTCCCTGCTTCAAAAACCCCTAACCAGCCTTACCACACTACAGAGATATCCCCTTTGGGATGACTCCCATTCCATTCAGGAAGGGCAGCACTCTGATTGACTGTTTACTAGAAATGAGAAAACCTGGGCTTAAGGCACCATCTAGTGCCAAAGAGAAGGCAGCAACCTAGCAGGGAATAAAAGTAAAATAATTAACAGGTAAATTACAAAGAATCTTTAAGCAAATATATACAATAAAAAAACAAAATAAGCCAGACAGAGAGTACTATAGTAAATAACAAATCTTTCAAGGCAAATACCATAGACATACATCCACAAAAAACAACAGAAAACAGGAAACCATAACCTTCATTAGAAGTTCTCAACAGCAGAATGGATCAAGCAGAGGAAAGAATCAGAGAGATAGTAGGCAGATGATTTGAAAATACACAGTCAGAGGAGAAAAAAGAAAAAGAATGAGTAGGAAAAAAAAGATTGCTTGCAAGATATAAAAAATTATCTCAAAAGACAAAATGTAGGAATTATTGGTGTTCAAAAGAGAGTTGAGCAAGAGCAAAAACAAGAAGTAGAAAGCTTATTCAAAGAAACAATATCAGAAGACTTTCCAAAACTTCAAAAAACATAAATATCCAAGTATAAGAAGGTCACAGAACATTAAACGGATTCAATCCAAATAAGACCCCAAGACATATAATAACCAAATTCTCCAAGGTCAAGGACAAAGAGAGGATCCTAAAAGTAGTAAGAGGAAAAAAAGCAAATAACATATAAAGGAGCTCCAATTCATCTGGCAACAGACTTCTCAACAGAAACCACAGAGGTCAAGAGGGACTGGGATGACATTTCAAAGTGCTGAAAAGAAAGAAACAGACATACACGAACACTATACCCAGCAAAGCTATCCTTAAAATGTGAAGAACAGATAAGGTCTTTCCTAGACAAATAAAAGCTGAGAGAATTCACCACCACCAGATGCTGGTCTTATAAAAAATGTTAAAAAGAGTTCTTCTTGTCTTATTTTATATTTATTTTTATTTTCATTTACTTTTATTTCAGCATATTATGGGGGTACAAATGTTTAGATTACATATATTGCCTTTGCCCTGCCTGAGTCAGAGCTTCAAGCATGTCCATCACCCAGACAGTGTGCATCGCACTCATTATCACTCTGAAAACAAAACAAAATGAAAAACCACAAACATGAAGAAAGAAAGCATTTGAAGGTATAAAACCCACGGGTATAATTAAGTACATGGACAAACCCTGAATGCTCTGATACCATAATTCTGGTGTACAATCCACTCACCACTTTAGTATGAAGCTCAAAAGACAAATCTATCAAAAACAACAATAGCTACAGCAACCTGTCACAAGATAGGCAATATAAAAATATGTGCATTGAGATAATAATCAATCTAAAAAAGAATCAAGAAAGCAATCTCATCTACAATAGCAAGAAAGAATATAAAATACCCAGGAATAAATTTAACCAAGATGTGAAAGATCTTTACAAAGAAAACTATAAAACATTGATGAAATAAATTGAGGATGACTGAAACACATAGAAAGATATTCCATGCTCATGGACTGAAATAATTAATATAGTTAAAATGAAAATACTACCAAAAGCAATTTATAGATTCAATGCAATTCCTATCTTAATACCAATGACATTCTTCATAGAAATAGAGAAAACAATCCTAAAATTTATATGGAACCACAAAAGACCCCAAACGGCCAAAGCAAATCCTGAGCAAAATGATGAAAGCTGGAAGCATCATGCTACCTGACTCCAAAATATACTACAAAGCTATAGTAACCAATCAGCATGGTACTGGAATAAAAGCAGACATACAGACCAATGGAACATAATAGAAAACCCAGATATAAATCCACACATTTATGGCCAACTCATTTTTGACAAAGATTCCAAGAGCCTACAATGGGGAAAGGACAATCCCTTCAATAAATTATGCTGGGACAACTGGATATCCATGTGTAGAAGAATAAAACTAGACCCCCCTCTCTCTCCACATACAAAACTCAACTCAAAATGGATTAAAGACTTAAATCTAAGATCTGAAACTGTGAAACTACTAGACAAAAACATTTGGGAAATACTCCAAGACATTGGTCTTGACATTTGGGTAAGAACTCAAAAGCACAGGCAACCAAAGCAAAAATAGACAAATCAAATTTAATTCAACTGAAAAGTTTCTGCACAGCAAACAATAAACCAAGTGAATAGACAACTCACAAAATAGGATAAAATATTTGAAAACTCTCCATGTGACAAGGGATTAATAACCAGAATATATAAAGAACTTAACAGTAAAAAAAAAAAAACAAAAAAAAAACTGGCCGGACTGAGTGGCTCACGCCTGTAATCCTAGGTCTCTGGGAGGCCGAGGCGGGCGGATTGCTTGAGCTCAGGAGTTCGAAACCAGCCTGAGCAAGAGTGAGACCCCGTCTCTACTAAAATTAGAAAGAAATTAATTGGACAACTAAAAATATATAGAAAAAATTAGCCGGGCATGGTGACGCATGCCTGTAGTCCCAGCTACTCGGGAGGCTGAGGCAGGAGGATCGCTTGAGCCCAGGAATTTGAGGTTGCTGTGAGCTAGGATGATGCCACAGCACTCTAGCCCAGGCAACACGGTGAGACTCTGTCTTAAAAACAAAAAACCCGAATAATCCCATTAAAAATGAGCAAAGGACACAAATAGACATTTCTTAAAACAAAACATACAAATGGTCAGCGGATATATGAAAAAATGCTCAACATCACAAATCATCAGAGAAATGCAAATCAAAACCATAATGAGATATCATCTCACCCTAGTTGGAATGGGTTTTATCAAAAAGACAAAAAATAACAGATGCTGGCAAGGATACAGAGAAAGGGAAATGCTTGTACACTATTGGTGGGAATGTAAAGTAGTACAACCACTATGGAGAACAGTGTGGAGCTTCCTGGACAAGCTAAAAATAGAACTACCACATAATCTAGCAATTCTTCTGCTTGGATATTCTTTCTTGCCCAAATAAAGGAAATCAATATGTCAAAGAGATAACTGCACTCCCATGTTTATCGGAGCACCATACACAATAGCAAAAATACAGAATCAACCTAGGGACCCATCAATAGATGCATGGATTAAGAAAATGTCATACACATACACACTGGAATATTATTATTCAGCCATATAAAATGAAATCCTGTCATTTACAGCAACATGAAAGGAACTGGAGGCCATTAGGTTAAGTGAAATAAAACAGGCACAGAAAGACAAATATTGCTTGTTCTAACTCATATGTGGGAGCTACAAATGTGGATCTCATGAAGATAGAGAGTAGACTTGTGGTTACTAGAGGCCAGAAAGGGTAGGGGACAGTGAGTATAAAGAGAAGTTGATTAATAGGTACACCCATATAGTTTGATAAAAGAAATAAGACCTAGTGTTTTAATATATCAGTAGGGTGACTATAGTATACAATAGTCTATTGCATATTTCAAAGTAGCTAGAAGATAGTAATTCAGATGTTTCTATCATAAAGACCAATATTTAAGGTAATAGACACCCAATTACACTGATTTGATATTTACAAATTATATGAATGTATTAAATTATCACATGTACCCCAAAATATGTGCATCCATTATGTATTAATAAAAAATAAAATTAAAAATAAATAAGATTTTAAAACCCTTCAAGGTTTATATAATAATATTATACAAACTCTTTGAGAAAATAGAAAAAGAAGGAATATTGTCCCCTTTCATTTAACAAGTCAAGTATGAGCCTGTTATCAAAATCAGTGAAAGAGATAATCACTTCTCAGCATAGGTACAAAAATTTAAAAGGAAATAATATAGAATCTCATCCATTATTCAAAGATTACATATTTGCAAATTTTCCTATTCACTAAAATTTATTTGTATCAGCCAAATCAATATTTAGGCTACTTTCAAGATAATTGATGGATATGTGCATAACAGTGACAAATTTTCATCATCCAACATGCACCTACCCAGACTGCTCTGCCTTTCTATTTGTTTGTTTGGTTGGTTTTTTTTCCTAAGACAGAGTCTCACTCTGTTGCCCGGGCTAGAGTGCCGTGGAGTCTGCCTAGCTCACAGCAACCTCATACTCCTGGGCTCAAGCGATCTTCCTGCCTCAGCCTCCAGAGTAGCTGGGACTATAGACATGTACCACCATGCCCAGCTAATTTTTTCTATTTTTAGTAGAGACAGGGTCTCGCTCTTGCTCAGGCTGGTCTTAAACTCCTGAGCTCAAGCAATCCTCCTGCCTCTGCCTCCCAGAGTGCTAGGATTGATTATAAGCGTGAGCCACTGGGCCCGGCCTTGTTTCAGCTCTTCTGCTGTAAATAAGTATTCTTTTAGCAATTTATTTAGTGCCATGTTTTTCACATTTTGTGCTTTTTAGTGTTGATTTCATTGTTTAAATTGGCCTCCAAGCATAGTGCTGAAGTATAGTCTGGTGTTCCTAAGCAAAAGGAAGTTTTGATGTGCCTTAAGGAGAAAATACATGTGTTAGGCAAGCTTTGTTAAGGCATGAGTTATAGTCCTATTGGCCTTAAATTCAATGTGAATAAATCAACAATATATAGGAAATAAAGTGTCTTTAAACAGAAGCATACCATAAAACAAGGCTATGTATTGATTGATTGACAAAAATATGACCAGAGACAGGAACCTAACTCTGTATTTCCCCTAGGAGCAATGGTTCAATATTTGCTTAATTTCATGCTCATGGCGAATTTATAGAACATCACTACTGTGAATAACAAGAATCGACTATGTCGGCAAACCAAATAACAAGATGCATTAAAAATGTTTTTTAAGAATTATATCAAATTCCCTTAATCCTAAATGCAAAGACTGATGATTTAATATTTAGAAATCTATGAAAGTAATTCATCACATTAACTATATAATCTTACTATTTCACACAGAAAAACATTTTATAATATTCAATACTTGTTCACAATAAAACATCCTACTAAACTAGGAAAGCAAGGTAACTTCACTGACCTGATAAAGGGCATCTACCAAAAAGCTAAAAGCAAACATCGTCATTAATGTTAAAACATTAGAAACAGCCCTTTTAAAATCCAGGATGAGACAAAGATGCCTATTCTCAATGCTTCTCTTCAACATGGCATCAGACATCCAAGCCAGTGCATTAAGATTAAGGAAAGGAAAATAAAGGAATGGAAATGAAAAAAAGAAAATTGTCAAGATTTGCAGAAAAAAAAATGATTCTCTAATTAGAAAATGCAAGGAAATCCATAAGCAATTTATTGGATTAATAAAAGAGTTCAGTAAAGCTACTGAATCAATAAATAAAAGTCAGTTGAATACTCAACTAACAGCGACAAAGAATATCAAAGTGTTATTTTAAAATAATATTTACCAATAAAAATACTTAGAAATAAATCTTTTAAAAACATTTAAGATCTTTATAAAGAAAACTAATATTTTAAGTTGTATATTTTTATGATAATACATAAAGGAAGACCTAAAATGGGGAGATATGCGTGTACATGCATGCAAAGATTCAATACTGTAAAGACAGCAATTCTTGCACACCAATTTTATGTGAATTCCCATTAGGTATGCCAATAATTAATATGTCTACATTTACTGTATTTCTCCCCCCGACCATAATCCAATATCAGAATGTAATTTCATTAGGTTTAAATTGTCAATGTTAATAGCATTTAAAACTGCTGTTTGGTCAAGGTTCAGAAATTTACTTATAATTTGATTCTAAAAATCAAAAGTCTGTAAGCAGCATTGAAAACATTATTATTTTGTAATTATCGTTCAACTGTAGGACTACTGCATTCTCATCCCATGATTTCTTTCTTCACATTTCTTACTTAGGTCAGTTGTCTCTTTGATACCTTATCTTGCTTTTTTAAAAAATTTTACATGGGTACAACCTCAAGTGAGTCTTGTGTAAAAAGTATGTTACTGATTTATTTTCTGATTTTTATTTGCCTGAAAATAGCTTCTTTATCCCTGTATATAAATGCTAGTTTACCTTGGTATCAAATTCCAAGTTTAAAATCATTATCCTTCAGAACTTCAATACATTGTTTCATTCATTTCTAGCTTCCAGTGTAACTAATGAGAACTCTGATGGCAGATCTGATTTATATTCCTTTGTAAATGATATATTTTTTTATCTCGGCATGCATTTAGGACATTCTCTTTATTCTTGGTGTTTGAATTTTATTCTTGTTTCATAGTCCCTTTCAATCTGCAAACTTAGATCTTTCTTTAATTCCAGGACCTTTCCTTTAGGGAATTTTCTATTATTTCTTTGATTGTTGCTCCTGTTTGTTTTAGCTGCCTTTTTTTCCTGAAATTCCAAACAAATGTTGGAACACTTGCACTGATTTCCTAACTTTTTTATTTTTCATTTCTGATGTTTTGTTCCATCCTTTCCTGTGCCTCGATTTTTTCTTCTAACTCCTTTATTGATTTTTTTTAGTTTGGCAATTATAGTTTTCAATTTCTAAGACATCTATTTGTCCTATGTTTCCTCCTTTTTCATCGCAGCCTGCTCTCTTCTTATGGGTTGTGTTCTTGAATGTTTCTGAGGTTAAAGATAAAAAAGACAAAAAAGAGCATTTTTATCTTTTGTTCTTTAGATTTCATGTGATTCTTCTAAGATCAATTTTTCTATTTGTTCATCATGGTTCTACCAAAAAGAGTAAAATGGTTTTCCTCAAATACCTACTGATTCTTAATTGTTCATTCATACATGTGAATGGATGACTAAGTAGCATAGATTTCCCCTGTGTTTACATATATGTTTCCTCAACAGTTTTCTTCTCTGAATGAAAGAGGTCCCTATTAGCTCTGTATGTATCCAGGGAAAGTATATCACGGGCAGACTGTTTTTGCTTGATAATTTGTAGCTGAAAAGTGAGCAGGCACTCCTGATCTCCATTCCCAAGTTAAGAGGGCTTTTCCATGAGAATCCAGTACCCAGGTTAAGAGAAACGGATATTTTCAGGCTTGCTGTCTTATCTTTTATATTTCGATCTCTGGGTTTAAGCCAAGATTAAATTTCATAACTGCACAGAAGGAGGGCCTAACTGGTTTATGTGTCCCAAAATTATCATTTTAATAATCACCCTACTTGTTACTCCTTGTACCTGCTTACTCTGAATTTGCAGCCTTTGTATGGCACTACTATCTATTGTGTAGCTTTCTCCTGTGTCCGTATTGGGCAGTAACTTTCAATGTAGTTTATCTATCAATAAAATTGATCTGTCTTCCGAAATCCAGAAATGCACATACATTTCAAATGTGTTAAGGCCTACTCCTCTAATCTTTGGTGCTGTTACGAATTTTTTCCAATTTATATTCCTTTGCTGACATTTTTAATGAGGCATTTGGAAAAAAGGGAGAAAAACAAATACGTTCAGTAAAAACCAATAAACATCGGTTTTCAAAAAATCAATTTCTAGCTATCTGCTCATTTTCTTAGAAGATATTATTGTAAAACCTGCCAAGTACTAATTATCACTACTAGTAAGTTCATTGAAAAGCTAACTGACATCTCAAGGATAAATACAAAGGCAAGCAAATTGACAGATGTTTTATGTTACCTTGTGCATGTATGTGTAATTTCAAATTCATAAAGAAGCAAACATAAGTATCTCTATATTTGAACTACAAATTTTATCAAGTATGAAGAAAATATAACTGTTTACCCATATTAACAGACTAGCAACATTTCTATCACTGACAACCTTGTTTCTTTTGCTCATATAGCTTATATCCATAACTCATTCATTCAACAAATATTTATTCAATGCCTACAATGTGTTATCATTAGGTTAAGCAAGAAGGATACAAAAGTGAACAAGAGAGAACTCTAATCTTATGGAATTTATGGACCAGAGTAAAGATACACAATAAATATGTAAGTCAATAACCAAATTCTGATAAATTTTAATATGGAGATGCTAATGAGCTTTAAAATGATACACTGTGAACTTACTCGGGGAAACTGGCTATCTGCCAGTCACAGTAATAATGCCCTGTGTACCAAATGGCATATTTGAGGTCAGAACAAAGTTTATTCCGAAGCAGTCAAATATTTCATTATTACTTTTGCTTTTTATCCCTTAATTTTTCAAAGATTTTCTTAAGCATGTTCTCATCAATCAGACTTAAGGTGTCTTGCTAGAATGTATAAAGATAACAGACTGATCATAAATTACAATTCTATAACACTGTCTGGCTTTAAAACATTCTCAGCTTAAATGCAAATTTAGTACAAATTCATTCCTCCCTCCCCGCCCTGCCCCTTCACTCCAACCCTTCTCATTAGTGCTAACTCTTTATCTCTAAAACCGTGGACATTTTATAGGAGCACACAGGAAATCTTATGTGTTCTAAAACTATGAAGTAACGATTTTGATCATTTCCTTGCCTATATATTTTTTCATGTGAAAAAATGGTCAACTTGTTTCTTCATAAAGATATCTACTTGGAAGGAAAATCTCTGAGAACATAAAGCTTTTACATAGCTTGGTGATCATCCTTTTAAAATACATTCTTCACCATGTAAGAAGCAAGGAAAGGTAAAAAGATGATTATAAAATTCAACTTTTCATTTTTTAAATTTAATCTGGAGACAAATTCTTGAAGTGCACTAGAGTTTTAATATACATTTATCTGGTTATCTTTTGAATTTCATATTATTCTTAAAGTGTCTTAAAATGGTTGCATTAAAATTTGATTCTAGTACATTACATTTTTTAATGTAAACAAGCTACTTGTTTTAGATCTCTTATTTTTTCCAGCTGGCATGCCATAAAAATTTATTAAAATTGCAATATATATTTATCTTATATATATGCTATATATCCACCCAAGGCACACTAAAATTGTCATTCATAATATTTTGTCTGATATACATAAAATTCACATTTTTTAAATAGAAAAGATGTGCATATTCAAGGGAGTGCTATGCCTTCTGCTGAAATCTTTCCTTGCTGTGGTTTCATTTAAACAAAATTGTAAAAAAAATTTAATTTTTATAATAATCAGCCTAAAAGTTAAAATAAATAAACAAAAATAAAAATTTGCTCATATAACATAATAAAACACATTCAAAACTATGTTTATTCAAAACCTTTTGAAATCTCTGAGACATTATGCTCAATATGTTTGCATCTGGGAATCTTCCTTTTACACAAAATTCTCATAATGTTCAGCAAATACTAAATCAATTTACATCTGAATGAAATTTAAGTACCAAAGTTATATGTAATTGACATGACAATTGAAGAAATTTGCATTCTAGCTTATTTAAAAAATTAGCAGTTATTATTCCGAGGGATTACCAATGCAATTGTATCTTAGTTGATTTTTTTGTTGTGGAAAATTTGCAAGAAATGTTTATTTATAAACAGAAGTCTGGTTTTCAAATCATTGGTGTAAATATAAGATTAGTCAATTTATTATCTTTGGAAATGTAATTAATTTTAGTAATATATCTGGTGTAATAATGTAAAATGCTAAAAATGATTTCTATGAGTGACCTTATTTGTTCACCAAGACTAGACTTGAGGGTTTTCACAGAGTTTTGTGCCTACAATAATTACATCATAACCCAACCAGCATGAGTCTGACATGCCTAGACTTCCCACAAGGAAGATGCAGTGACGAAAATATTGATAGCTGTACTTTCTACTCCAGTCTTCCTGAGATACTGGTCTATTTACATTTTAATTCTCATAGGAAAGTTTTATATTAAACGTTATGCACCATTAGCAGTTGCATTTAACTCAATCAAAATAATAGAACATGAGACAATAAATAAAAGTGTTTTAGAACACTAGCCTTAGAATGAGAATGATATGGTTTTTAATCCTATTCAAAAACTCTCTATCAGAACATATTAACATTAGTGTCACTAAAGTTGGTATTCAACCTCCCACTGCCAAATTTGACTGGCTTAAAAAAAAAAAGAACTGTCTAATTTCATGAACTTGGGATAAGTTAACTAAAGTCTTACTTGAGTATATTAACGTCTCTGATTTTTCACTTGACTCATCTCTAAAATTTGTAATCTCAGTGTCACCAGTTAGTTATGAGAATTAAATAATAGATGTAATGTGCTTAGCACAATGTTTGCTACACAGTAAATTCTTAATAAATAATAGATATTGTTATTAGCCATCTAACAAAAGGATATTACTGTGTAGTGTGGCAGTAGTTAAAATGTGGTTTATCTAATCAAAGAGTGCTCTGGCAATTACTATCTCCGTGATCTGGACAACTTGCTGAAATTTTATAGGCCTTATTTTTTCATGTATAAAATGAAAATAATAATACTAGTTATCTCATAGGGTTATTGTGAGGATTTGGATGAGATAATTCATATAAACTGTTTAACATAGTGGCTGGGACATAGTAAACATTCAATAATTTGCTCTTGTATTCTTTTTCAAGACTTAGTATCTTTCAGACTCTACATAGCCAAAGAACATGGAAAAACTCTCACTGCGATTCATCAAACTGTTAACATTTTTTAAGAAAAATAAAAATGTGTGTACCCTACCCAGATCATTTTCTATGGAAAGTCTTCCAGCTAAAGTTTAATGGATGGAAAGAGAATGTGTCTGATCAACAGTCTGAAATGTCGGTTCTTGGTGCGCTCTTGACTGAAGAATGACCAGACACACCGAAAGCAAGGTAAGCATGAAATGAGGTTTACTGAGGAGAGAAAAACAGGACTACAGAGCAAGAGCAAGATATAGGTTTATAGAGTAAGAGGAAGATACGTTCACTACAGAATGGCGAACAGACCTCTTTTGGTAACCAAAAGGCCTTGGTCGTGGTCTAGGGTCTTGTTTTATAATGTCTGGATTGGGCCCTCCTCGTGGTTCAGATGTTACCATGGAACCACTTTTATGGACATTTGGGAGTTATATAACCTGAATCTCACGGTGTATGAGTATTTCCCATGAGTATCTCTGAAAGCCCATTAGGGAGAGGGGTTGAACTATAATATAGATTTAAGCTAATGACATAATTAGCCTTAGGTTGTCCTAGGTCACCTTCCAGATCCTATTGTACCTGTGCTGCTTGGCCTGTGGGCTAGAGAATCCTCACATTCTTTTGCAGTTGGTGCACTAACTTCTGGCTAGTGGATTCGTAGGGTGTTCCCTCCTCACCTAGATGTAGCAATTACTCAGGGCACCCAGCTTTATCCCCAGAAGGGGCCAGAGATCCCTGGCTATCTACCTAACAAATGAACAAAGAATAAGATAAAAATAAGAGAGTACTGACATTTGACCTGTTCTAACATCTTTGTTATTAGATTCCTTGGGATATATTTCAATAGTCCAATTTCACCTATAAGCCCAAATGATTTTTAATAGCACTTTATTAAAAATGTACAAATGCATATACCCAGATGTAACCATAAACTTTGCAATATATGTACAAAATACCATTGCATCAAAAGCTCTGACAGAATTTTTCCACCAGAAATGCCCTTTTATTCACATCCATCTAAGAAAAAGTTCATTTCATTCTTCAAGGCCCAGATCAAAAACAGGTTCCTCATTGAAGCCTTCCCAGATCAGTTCAGAAAAAAATGTCATCTCTATAAATTCTCATGGCTCTTTCATTATTCATATTTTAATCAATCATAAAATCTACCTCTTTCTATAGGTGTGCTTGTATGTATATGCTTTTCTTATTTCCCATATTAGTTTATGATCTCATGGAAGGCACAGACTGAATATTTTTATTTCTGTCCCACAAATCATCTAGGCCAATGTCTTAGACATAATGAACACTTAGATTATTTCATATAATCATAAAATATTAGAAATAGAAAATGCCATAGGTAGTCATATAATTCAAGAATCCAATTATCACACTATGAAAGATAAAAAACAAAACCAGCTACATTTTAAAATACCCATGAATACAAAAACTCTATTCAAGTTAAATTCTGCCTGTTATATTATGAAATCGGTTTTCATCTTATCTTGGAAATTGTGATATTTTGGTTTGAAAATGCCTGTACACTTTGTTCTCTCCACTTTTTAATTCAGTCTTCAAAAATACTTTCTTTTTCACTTTCGTTTTGGACTATAATCATAAAGTTAGTATTTTTATAGGAAATTTTCATTTTCAGTTGTGGTCTCATCAATAGTTGTGGAAAGAAATCAAAATACCCAAGCTTAAGGTTCAGCTTTGAAAGATGGTGTTTTTCTCCATAGCAAGGAGCTCCAACACAAGACAAAAGCATATAAGAAAAATCTACTTTAAGTCATGATGAAATATCGGGAATCACATTTGCTCTCCTAACATAAACAATTATAAAACTGAACAAAATATATGAAACTACAATTTTTAAAAATTAGCCAAGGAGCAGCACAGGACTACAAACCAAGAGACAAGAGAAACAAAAGAGATGATACCTATTGTTACCACCCAACTGGGTTATATCGCCCACTGCACAGAAGGAAGCTGATACATTGAGACAGTGGAGGCTGCAATGGAGAAAGTGTGTTACAGGGCACCAAGAAAGGAGACGGGAGGAATTTCTCAAATCTGTCTTCCTGAAAATTTGGGGGCTTGGGTTTCAAAGATACTTCGGCAGACAAAGGGCTAGGGAATTGGGTCTGCTGATTGGCTGGGGATGGACTCATAGTGTTGAAAAACAGAAATTGTCTTCTTGTGCTGAGTCAGTTCCCAGGTAGAGGGTCATAGGACCTGTTGAGTCAGTTCCTAATGGCCACTGGTCCGGATGACATCGGTGGGTCTACATGAATACAGAGACTGGAAAGTATCTCAAAGACCAGTCCTAGGTTTTACAGTGGTGATGTTATCTATAGAAGTGATTAAGAAAGCTATAAATCTTATGACCCTCAGTTACGTGACTCCTGAGTAGTAAAAAATTATAGAAAAGCAAGCTAGGGAATAATGGCTTATTTTTTTAACTATGCCTATACCTTTGTAGAGTTCAGGCCCCAACCACAGCTCCTACCTGTCAGCCCTTTATTAATTTTATAAAGGGTGGTTTCACTATGATCACTTTGGCTCTAGGCCAATGAGGCACTTTCCGGACCAGCATATACAGAGGGAAAACCCAAGCAGAGCATAGCACAGGTTCACTGAATTCAGGAGACAGAAATTGGACCCTTGCAGATTGCTGGGGCTGGAATTTGCAGGACCCCTACTAGAAAGGAAGGAAAATCACAGCAAAGCGCCTCAAATACTTGCATAGGAGTCTGCTTGTGTTTGTTGCTGAGCATTATGCGTAGAATGAAACAACATGAGGTGAGGCAAATGCTATAAACTGGAGATTACAGATTGGAGAGTCCTAATTGAATAGCTATATCATTCAGTAGAGACCAAAGGAATGTTATGCTCTAGTAGGAAGGCTAGATTGGCAGTAAAGTAAAGGCTATGCTAGAACCACACTAGCAAAGCTTAAAAAGAAAAAAATTCAAAAGGATCAAACTATTGCATAGGTAATTTAATTGCCTGCCATAAAATGTCAAAGGTAAGAGAAGATAACAAAAGCTAACACTCAACAAAGGTAAAATTACAATGCCCAACATCCCATCAAAATTAATAAACATGTGAAGAAGAAGAAAAATATGACCTATAAGGAGGAGAAAGACTAGTCAATAACAACAGAACCTGAAAATACACACATGATGGGATAGCAAATAGAAATTTTAAAATAGCTATTAGAAATATGTTCAATGATAAAAGAGAAACATGAACACAATTAAGAGAGGAATGAAAGGTAGAAAAAGAACCAAATGGGACTTTTAGAAATGAAAAATACAATATCTGAAATAAATATACACTGGGCTTAAATCAGGAAAGGTATTACAGAAGAAAAGTTCAATGAATTTGAAGATATAGAAATAGAAACTGTCCAAATTAAAGCACAGAGAGAAACAAAAAACTGAAAAATCTGAACCGAGCCTCAGTAACATGTGCAAAGATATTTAGCAACCTAACATACATATAATTGGAAATTGCTTTGACATATTTGTACTGAAGATCTTTCCAGAGGTACAAAGGTAAGAATAATGCCAGACTTTTGTTCAGAATATCTGCAACCCAGAAGACAGTGAAAGATAGCATCACAGTGATGAAAGATAGAAAACTGTCCAACAAGATTTCCATATTCAGTGAAAATAGCCTTCATATATGAAAGCAAAATACTGTGTCAGACAAAAATATGCTGAAAGAATTTATATTCATCAACTCTTCATAAAAGATGTTCTTCAAGCAGAAGGAAATTATACCTGGTGGTAATTTGTTTTCTATAGTAAGGAATAAAGAGCTACAGTAACAGTAAATATATGGGTAAAAGTAAAAGACTAGTTTTTCATTTTTTATTCTTTATAAGATAATTATTTAAAGTAAAAATAACATCAAAATATTTTGCTGTTTATAACATGTTGAAGTGGGAAGCATTCTCTTATAATGATTGCTTTTTATGCATTAAGTCAGATAATAGTATTTGAAGATAGACCGTGAAATGTAAATGTACATATCATAAACTCTAGAGCAACTTACATGGGACATGTTGAAATAAACACTATGGTATTTTTAAATCCAGCTATATCCATAATTGCATTAAAGGTGAATAGTCAAAACACTCCAATAAAAAGGCAGAGGTAGTCAGAATGGATTTTTAAAAAGACCCAACAATATGACCTAAAACATGCACTTTAAAGATAAAAATACAATTTCAATGTAAAAAAAAATCAAAAGGATAACACTATGCAACCACTATTTATAAAATAAATGGAGTATCTGTATTAATATCAGACAAAGTAGACTTCAGGACAAAAGATGCTGTCAGAGGAAAGAAGGATATTTCCTAATAATTGTAAGTTAGTTTATCAAGAGGATACTACTATCCTAAATGTGTTAGCACCTAATTATTAAAGCTTTAAAATACGTGTGGAAACACTGATATAGCTGCATGGAGAAATAGATAAATCCCAAATTGTGGTTAGAAATTTCAAAATTCCTTTCTTTCTAATCAATAGAACAAGTAAATAGAAAATAAAGAAGGATACAGAAAGAGCTTAAACAACACGACAAATCAACTGAATTGAAATTTTATGGAATATTTACCCAACAAGGGGACACAAATTTGTTTTAAGTTCACATGAAATATCCGTAAATTGAGTCATAAAAATTTCAATTAATTACAAAGTAGTGAAATCATAATGACAATCTTTTCTGACCACAACAGAATTATATTATAGATCAATAACTGAAATATATTCCTAGTCATGCTCAGCTACAGCAGCACAAAGCTAAAGCTTTATGGGCTTCAAATGTCAGAGGACAGAGCTGGAGGCCAGCAGAATAGCTAGAAATTAGGAGTCAATCCCTAAAAGCAAGGAAATCACAGAGAGAATGAGCTAAAACTCTGCCCAAATCATGAAGTCACTGCAAAATTACCCATGTACAGGAAAGAAGTTGAAGGGGTCAAGCTATAAAGAAGAAATCATGGAAGACCTTAAGAATGGAGCAGCGATACCAGCTGCTGCATACTACAGGTGAGACAAAGTTTGTGGTTTAAGAACAGGCAAAACAAAAACAAAGCAAAACAAATGCGATCACAACACAACTCAATATTGGTTCATGACAAAAATTCTCATTAAAATAGGAAGAGAAGGAAACTTCCTCAACTTAAGGACAAATATGAAAAATTCTACAGCAAATATCTGAATTCTTTCCTTCTAAGATGAGAAATAAGGTAAGGATAGTCATTCTCATAACAAAATATATACAAAACATTGTTGAAAGAAGCTAAAGAAAACGAAATCAAAGAAATATGTTAAGTATATGGGTTGAAAGATTTAAAACTGTTAAGATGTCAATCAGCACAGTGTGCTATCCACCTAAGGCTGCACACATAGATTAATTACACAGCTCTGAGAACCCAGAAATAGAAACACAGTAATAAGGTCAATTGCTTTCTTACAAAGGTGACAAGGTAATCCACTGAGGAAATCCTAGTCTTTTCAATACAGGTGCTGACACAATTGATAAACAGTCAAGCACTGCATAACAATGTTTTGATCATTGACAAATCAGATATATGATGGTGATCCCTTAATATTATAATGGAGCTGAAAAATTACCATAACCTAGTGATTTGTAGATATCATAACATTGTATTGCCATGCATTACTCATGCATGGTGATGCTGATGTAAATAAACTTACTGCACTGCCAGTCATATAAAAGTCTAGTACACAAAATTATGTATAGTACATAATACTTGATAATAAATGGCTATATTACTGGTTTATGTATTTACTATATTACTATATTACTATACTATATTTTTTATCATTATTTTAGATTATACTTCTTCTACTTATTAAGAAAAAAAAGTTAAGGACTATAAGCCTTTGCAACTGGTTCAAGAGTGAAGCTATAGTAAGTGATGGGGTTTTGATGGTTCCCATGAAATTGAGTTAAAAGCACAAGGGCTTATTCTGATCATTCATGCATAAAGACAAAGTGGATTTTTACAGTTAGGGGTGCCTAGGGAAGGAGGCTGTTGAAGAGCCTCCTTGAGGTTAGAGAATTCATATCTGGGCCTGCAAAAGAGAGGATCTCTTACTGAGGATTTGGCCAATTCATTAAAAGGTATTTCGAGCTCAGAAAAATATAGCATCCATTGTCTGCAATATCAAGTCAAGCCTAGAAAACCTATAAATTCTCATTTTGTGAGGCATCTAGGATAAATTCCAATAGTCTTTAGTCTACCACGGGAGAGTGTTTTACCATCCTTAGATAGATTATGTCCTAAATAAAGAACTGTGGTTTGACAAAATTGTAAAAAAAAAAAAAAAAAAAGTTCATTGTAAAACAGCTTCAGACAGGTCCTTGTTTAAAAGGTATTCCAGAAGAAGGCATTGTTATCACAGGAGATGATAGCTCTATGCATGTTATTGTCCCTGAAGACCTTCCACTGGGACAAGATGTGGAGGAGGAAGACAGTGATGTTGATAATCCTGACCCTGTGTAGGCCTGGGATAATGTGTGTGTTTGTGTCTTAGTTTTTAACAAAAAAGTATTAAAAGTAAAAAAAAAAGTTTTTAAGAGAAAAAAAGCTTATGGAATAAGAATATGAAGAAAGAAAATATTTTTGTACAGCTATACAATGGTTGTGTTTTATATTGTTATTACAAGAGTCAAAATGTTAAAAAAATTACAAGTATATAAAGTAAAAATTATAGGAAGCTAAGGTTAATTCATTACTGAAGAAAAATTTTTTTAAAAAATTTAATGTAGCCTATGTACAGTGTTGATAAAGTCCACAGTAGTGTACAGTAATGTCCTAGGCCTTCACATTCACTTACCACTCACTCATGGACTCACTCAAAGCAACTTCTAGTACTGCAAGTTCTATTCATGGTAAGTGCCATATGCATGTGTACCATTTTTATCTTTTATGTTGTATTTTTACTGTACCTTTTCCATGTTTAGATATGTTTAGATAGACAAGTACCATTGTGTTACAGTTGCCTACAGTATTCAGTACAGTAACATGCTGTACAGATTTATAGCATAGGAACAATAGGCTATTACATCTAGGCTTGTGTAAGTACACTCCACAGTGTTTGTACAATAAGGAAATCACCTAAAGACACATTTCTCAGAATGTATCCCCATAGTTGAGTGACACATGACTGTACATATAGAAAAAAAAAGAAATTCAACTTCTTAGCTCATACCACCATATACAAAAATTAACTTGAAATAGCTCATAGGCCTAAATATAAAAGCTAAAGCTATAAATCTTTGAGAATAGAGGTAAATAAAACAAATATGGCCCCTGGACCACATTTAGCCTACTGTCTGTTTTGGCAAGCACTTAAACTAACGATTTTTTTTTTACATTTGCCAAGGAGAAGAGGAGAGGAAAATATGTGACAGAGACTATATGTAAACTTCTAAGCTTAAATATTTGCTATGTGGCCCTTTACAGTGAAATTTTTCTGACCACATTATAGAAGGCAACAAGGGAGGACTTCTTTCCAAATGAGAGATAGGAAAATGGCTCTTATATAGTACACAAAAAACATAAATCACAAAAGAAAACATCAATAAATTATAGTTCAAAAAAATTAAAAACTAAATCCAGCTCTCTGAAATGATATTAAGAAAATTAAAAAGGCTGTAATACATTGGGAGAAAAGATTCACAATTCACATACCTGTTGTGGAGCTCGTATTCAGAATATATAAATACTTCTTACAACTCAACACTAAAAAGACAACAAACACAATAAATACATTGGGAACAGGTATTTTTAAATTTTATTTGTAATTATTATGGACATATAATAATTGTACATATTTATGGAGTACCTGTAATGTTTTGATACAGTGTGTAATGATCAAATCAGGGTAATTAGGATACTCATCACCTCATGCATTTTTCATTTCTTTGTGTTACAAACATTCCAATTCCACCTTTTTATTTTAAAATATACAATAAGTTATTGTTAACTATAGTCTATTGTGATACCAAATACTAGATCTTATTCCTTCTATTTAACTGTATTTTTTACCCATTAACCAGGTCCTCCCTATTGCTCCCTCCCCACTCCTCTTCTAGCCTCTGGTAAACATCATTCTACTCTCTATCTCGATAAGTTCAATTTTCTTTTTAGCTCCCACATATGAGTGAGAATATGCGACATTTGTCTTTCTATGACTGGTTTATTTCACTTAACATAATGTCCTCTAGGCAAACAATAGGATTTCATTCCTTTTTATGGCTGAATAATGTTCCATTGTGTATGTGCACCACATTTTCCTTATCCATTCATCTGTGTATAGACACTTAGGTTGCTTCTATATCTTGGCTATTATGAATAGTGCTGCAATAAACATGGAAGTGCACATATCTCTTTGATGTACTTATTTCCTTTCTTTGGGATGTATATCCAGTAGTGGGATTGCAGGATCATATAGTGATTTTATTTTTAGCTTTTTGAGGAACCTCCATACTGTTGTCCATAGTGCCTATACTAATTTACATTCCCACCAACAGTGTATGAGGGTTCCCCTTTCTCCACATCCTCAGCAACATTCATTACTGCCTGTCTTTAGCACAAAAGCCACTTTAATTGGACTGAGATGATATCTCATTGTAGTTTTGATTGCATTTCTCTGATGATTGGTGATGAACATTTTTTCATATATTTCTTCATCATTTGTTTGACTTCTTTTGAGAAATTTCTATTGAGATCTTTTGCTCATTTTTAAAGGGTTGTTTGTTTTTTCCTATTGAGTTGTTTGAGCTCCTTGTATATTCAAGTTATCAATCCCTTGTCAAATAGGTAGTTTGCAAATATTTTCTCCCATTGTGAGGGTGGTCTCTACACTTTCTTAATTGTTTCGTTTGCTGTACAGAAGCTTTTTAGCTTGATGTGATCCCATTTGTCCATTTTTGCTTTGGTTGCCTGAGACTTTGAGGTCTTACTCAAGAAATCTTTGTCCAGACCTATGTCTTAGAGTGTTTCTTCAATGTTTTCTTCTAGTATTTTTATCATTTCAGGTTTAGATATAAGTCTTTAATCCATTTTTATTAGAATTTTGTGTGTGATGACAGAGAGGGGTCTAGTTTTATTCTTCTATATATGGACATACAGTTTTCCTAGCACCATTTATTGAAAATACTGATTCTTCCCTGGCATATGTTTTGGGCACCTTTGTTGAAAATGAGTTGACTGTAAATGCATGGGTGTATTTCTGGGTTCTCTACTCTGCTCCACTGGTCTGTGTGTCTGTTTTTATGCTAGTACCATGCTGATTTGGTTATTATAACTTCATAGTATAATTTAAAGTCAAGTGATGTGATTTCTCTAGGTTTGCTCTTTTTGCTCAAGATGACTTTGGCTATTCTGGCTCTTTTTTGTTGTTCCATGTAAATTTTAGGATTTTTTTTTTCTCTTTCTGTGAAGAATATCATTGGTATGTTGATAGGGATGGAACTGAATCTGTAGATTGCTTTGAACAGTGTGGACATTTTAACACTATTGATTCTTCCCACCCATGAACATGGAATAGCTATCCATTTGTGTGTGTGTGTGTGTGTGTGTGTGTGTGTGTGTGTGTATGCCTCTTTGAAGTCTTTCATCAAAGTTTAATACTTTCATTGTAGAGATCTTTCACTTCTTTGGTTAAGTATCTCCTAAGTATTTTATTTAATTTGTAGCTATTATAAATGGGATTATTTCTTGATTTCTTTTTTCAGATTGTTTGCTATTGACATACAGAAATGTTACTGATTTTTGCATGTAATTTTATATCCTTCAACTTTACTGAACTTTTTATCAGTTATAATAGTTTTTGGTGGTGCCTTTAGGTTTTCCTAAATACAAGATCATATTTCCTGCAAATAAGCATAACTTGACATTTTTCTTCCAATGTGGATGCCCTTAATTTCTTTCTTTTGTCTGATTGCTCTGGCTAGGACTTCTAGTCCTATGTTGAATAAAAGTAGAGAAAGTAGGCATCTATGTCTAATTACAGATCTTAGAGGAAAGGCTTTCAGTTTTTCCCCATTTGATACCAGCTGTGGGTTTGCTGTATATAGCTTTTATCATTTTGAGGAATGTGCCTTCTATATTCAGTTTTTTGATAAATTTTATCATGAAGGGATATTGAATTTTATCAAATGTTCTTCAGCATCTATTGAAATGATCATATGTAGGCTGGGCATGGTGGCTAATGCCTGTAATCCTAGCACTCTGGGAGACCAAGGCAAGAGGATCGCTTGAGGTCAGGAGCTCAAGACCAGCCTGAGCAAGAGTGAGACCCCGTCTCCACTAAAAATAGAAAAAATTAGCCGGGTGCGGTTGCACATGCCTGTAATCCCAGATAATTGGGAGGCTGAGGCAAGAAGATCACTTGAACCCAGTAGTTTGAGGTTGCTATGAGCTAGGCTTATGCTATGGTACTCTAGCCTGGGCAACAGATCAAGACTCTGTCTCAAATAAATAAATAAATAATCAAATGGTTTTTCTTTCTTCTTTCTGTTGGTATGATGTGTCATATTTGTTGAATTGCATATGTTGAACCATCCTTTGCATCACTGGGATGAATCCCACTTGCTCATTATGATTAATGTTTTTAATGTGTTATTGAAATCAGATTGCTAGCATTTGGGGTTTATTTATTTATTTATATTTCAGCATATTACCGGGGTACAAATGTTTAGGTTACATACATTGCCTTTGCCTCACCTAAGTCAGAGCTTCAAGCATGTCCATAAATTTCTCTAATATAATTATAAATTCCTTCTTTGTGTTATCTTGGCTTGTTGAACTTCCTCAAGACAGCTATTTTGAATTCCCTATCTGATTTTTAGGTTTTATGAAGGTACTTTCTTATATGAATATTTGTTTAATTCGGTGTTCTTGCAAGGGGATCATCGCTGGAGGATTCTATTTGGCCATCTTGGTCTGCCTCCTTCCTTGGAAAGAGTTTTGAGAAGACACTTCACAATAGAAGATTGTGCATGGACAATAAACCCATGAAAAGACATAAACCATCCTCAGTCATCCAGGAAATGAAAATTAAATGTACAATGGTGAAATTTATAATGGCTAAAATTGTGAATAGACTGACAATACCAAGTCTTGGGGAGTATGTGGAACAATCAGAACTCTTGTACATTGCTGTTGAGAATGTAAAATGGTATAACTTTGGAAAATTGTTTGTTTGCCTGAAGCCAGGTTTGGAAAAAACTGACTAGAAGGGTAGCTTGAGGGACCATGTTGTGTTATGGAAATGTTGTATATTTTGATCATTGTGATGGTTATACAGGCATATACAAATGTTAAACTTTATTGAACTGTCACTTAAGATGGGTATAGCTTAATGTATGCAAATTGTATCTCAATAATTTTTTAAATTAAATGTATATGAGCTACACAAGTCAAGTAATACAGGTGAAATAAAGACATAATTTCAGGGCTTATGAGGCCTACCTTCAAAGTAATATAGGAAATTTTTGAAGGAAACCCCATTAATAAAGATTAAGTGAAGAAGCTTCCAGAAATATCTTCATGGAAGTATTTCAGAAAGAAACCTAGCTGCCAATTCCTAGATAGAGCAGACACTGTTCTACCTAGTAATTATTCCCTTCTTACTTGACACTTGATATATAATTTAATACAGGAACCCTACCACTCCACCATGTGACTCAAGGGTAATTCCTAAGTATTTTAATATAATTATGGTGATTTCTTAATGGCCAATGCTTCATAGGTGGGCATGTGATTCATTTTTGGCCACTGAAACCCAAACAGAGATCTGTTGGAGGCTTATGGTAAAGAAATCTTTCTTCTTAAAAAGACACACAAAAAAGAAAAAAAAATCCCTTTTTTTCTGTTGGGCATTGTCCTTTCTGGGGCAGCAATGGCTTGTGACAATGAGAAAATAGCCCAAGGCCAAAGCTGTTACACTGAAGGTATCAGAGCAAAAAAATGGAAAGAACCTGGGTCCTTGATGATGTCACTGAGCCAATTAAATGACCTACACAGGATATGCATACTCTGAATTTCTTGTTATAGGGGAAATAAATGTCTTCCTTTTTTATACCAATTTTGTCTGGGTTTTTGTTACTTAAAGAAGCTGAAGACATTATAAGCAATAATGGCTCTGCCATTGCAGCTTTGGGAAGGAACTCACTAAGGAATTACTAGGTAGCTCAGTGGCTGGAAGTTTCCATATAGCAAATGACAATTCAAAAACATTTGACATTAAGTTAAAAATGGAAGGTGAACTGCTATCAAGATCCAGGGTAGACTAAACTTAAATAGGCACCATGTAACAAAAACACAGTTTAAGTGAAAAAAAAACTCAATATTTTTTTTTTAATTTTTTTAATTTATTTCAGCATATTATGGGGGTACAGATGTTTCTGTTACATATGTTGCCCTTGCCCCCACCTCCCTCCCTAAGTCCGAGTTTCAAATATGTCCATCATTTGGGTGGTGCACATTGC
>CAUYSK010000193.1:0-21496 GCA_963575035.1 Avahi laniger | reverse complement strand
GTGATTCTTTCTCATCAGGCTACTTTGTCAAGGACTGGATGTGCTATGACTGGTTTTGGACTTAATTTTGGTGCCCCAAAAGGGTATTCCTTGGCAGAGCTGAAGAGATGTTCCCTGGTCTTGTGGCGTCTTGGTGAGGTTTTGGACCGTTGGGTTATCTCTGGCCTGTTATCTGTTCCTTCTGCTTACTGAGATTAGTGAGTTTCTTTATCTTGCTTAGCTTTCAAGGAGTTGGGTCACTTTTGAGTATGTGACTCCACTATTGACTACTTGGTAGAGGTGGAAGGCACTGGGTTTAGTTATGAGGCTGCTCTCTCTTTTGTTGCTTAGATTTTGCATGGAGGAGTCAGTTGTCAAGGTGCTCCAGCACTTTTTAATTGAGCTCAAGTCACTGCGAAACTGAGGCTACAGGACCCCGCTGGGAAAACAGCCTCCTTCACTCTCTGCTCAGCCCTTCCCGAAGTGGAGTATGTCTGTTTGGCCGGCAGCTCTAGCTAACAAGTCGCCACAAAGAGATGACTACGTGACTCAGCTTGAAGAGTGGCCTCCTTGGTCACTAGACACTCTTAGGGATGCGTGCTGTCTCTTCGGTGCAAGATTGCCCCACTGTGGAGCTTCAACAGTAGGGCTCCTGCAGTCGTGGGTTTCAGATATACACTCACATACATACACACTCATAGAAAGAGGGTAAAAAAGGAAGAAGAGGGGAAAGAGAAGGAAAGAGGATGTACCCACAAACAAACGCAGAAAAAAAAATAAAAATAAAAAATAAAAAATAAAACATAAAATAAAATTAAAAAAGAGTAAGAATTAAGAGAAATATGTGTATAGAAAAAAGGAAAAAAGAAAAGAAAAAGGAGGAAAAAGAAAAAAAAGTAAAAAGAAAAAGGGAAGAAGAAAGGAAAAGAGGAAAGAATAAAGAAAAAGAGAGAAAAAGAGGAAAAAAAAAAACCACCAAAAGCGACCCCTTTGCTCCTCTGGGATCAAAGCTCTACACAAAACATTAAAAAAAGAAAGAAAATCGTGGCTCCTTTACTCCGCCTAGTGGCAGAGGCCGTCCCTTTAGCGCAGTGTCTTAGGGCGGAGGAGGAGTCGCTGGCAGAGGCCAATCACTGTTCAACACGCCGTCACTCCGGCGACTGAATGGAACAGGGTTGCCAGAGACTGCCTGGAAACTCAGCGGAAGTGTTGCTCTTTCCCCCTTTTCCGTCCTAACAGAGGCGGGGCTTGATTTTGCGGTTGGGACAGACTGTCCGCAGATTTGGGGGGAAAAAAAAAAAAAGGGAGCTTCGAGCACTCGCGCTACTCTCTTCCCAGGGCTCCGCACTGAAGCTCCCAGAGCCGCAGGGTGCCCGCGGTCCTCCGCGGGAGGATTCTGTGCTGTGTCGCTCCCAGCACCCACCGAACTTTCAGTGGTTTCTGCGGGAAGAGCCTCTTTTATGGAGTTCCCCTACCGCGATCTAGTCCTGGCGGTCTCCTGTGGCGAGAAGCTGCCTCCAAACTCTCCCCTGTGGGCTCCGCGGCGTCCGATCCGTTGAGCGCCCGCTCCAAACAGCCCCTCCCCTCCGATGCTGCCCCAGCGCCGTGCTCCGGCGCGTTTAAAATGGACCCGCTCCTGTCTCGGCTCCCCACCGCTTGGCAGTCTGTGCTACCGCTTCACTCGGACTTCTGGCACTTCCCTGCCTGCATGGGAGTGGGGTTTAGTGAGGGAAGAGTCCTCTTCCTGTGAGTCAGATCTCTCTGCCCGGGCCAGCCCGCCGCAGGCGCGGCTGACCCGCGCTGCACTTCCTTTTGTCCCACTCTCTCCTGGTGTTTTTACAATTCTCCTTACTTTATCTGCGGCGCTGCTTGTCCCTCGCTGCTTATTTGCAGATTCGCAAAGCCGATCCTGTGGGAGAGCGCCTCACTCGCCTGTGGGTGTCTGTGTTTTTCACCTCCCACTGTGGGAGCAGAGAGCCAGGAGGTCTCCCCTAATCCGCCATTTTTCTCCCCCGACTCTGCAGTATTTTAACAAAGCCTTAAGCTAATGATTTTTAGTTTTTAATCCTTCCATGCAATGTAAAATACATTTTAATTTGTATTTTATTCCTTTTTTTCCTGTTAAGTTTTCCAGCTATCTTTTGGATAGTAATTCTTTAGGACAGGAAGAGTTTATGACCAAAAACCTCAACTTGATTCCTAATACTAGAAAGCTACCTAAAAAAAATTATTAAGCTTATATATTTTTGAGTACCAGTAAACCAAAATGATCTTTTTCCTAGTGCTTCTGTCTTTTTATGAAACTTGAGCACTTATGTTGTAGGATATATTTTTATCTGTAAGTTTGAATAATAAAATGAAATGAAAAGGAAGCCAGGACAGATTGCCAAGTAGTAGTATAAAGCAATAATAAAGTTTAGTAGACTTTTGATGGTAACATTTGGAAATAGGAAAATACAGAAAACTATTTCACCAGTGCCCAGTATTTTTTTTTTTAAGTGTAAAAGATAGTTTATAGCTTACTTACATGTTTGTTTTTACTTTTTAAAAAGAGACATCTGCTGAACTATACTGGGAAAAAAGGAAAGAAGAAAAAAAATCACTGACTTGAAAGATATAGAGACTTAAAAAAAATTCTCCATTTCCCTTCCCTACTTCATTTCAAAATAATATGAACGTGTATGGGAATAGAAATAGATATAAATTTCTTAGGGAAAAGTGATATTAATAGAATGGTAGAAAACTCAGTAACAGACTTAATTTCTTTGTATGAAATATCTTGGCAATATGTAGATACAACTAAGGAAATTGGAGATCCATTACGTTGTTACTAGTATTTTTTAAGGATTTGCGTATGTGATACGTTGATTGGAACCCACTTAACTATGTTTGGATGAAGAACAAATACTTGACCACTTAACCCTTATACCACCTGGTTCAGCCACCACCATGCTTGCCTGGATAATTGCAGTAGCCTACTGATTGATCTCCTTGTGTATATTTGTGCTTCGTTGTAGTCTATTCTTCATTTAACAGGGTAATCTATTTAAAATATAAATCAGATCTGCAGTATCCTATAGTGGCCCTCAGAGTAAAGGTCAAAATCTTTACAAAGACCTGTAAGCCTCTGCATGATCTGCCTTTTCTTCCCACCTCTGTCATCTCTCTTTCTTCTTCTATTTCATCCATCTCCCTCCCTCTCTCTGCTCCATCCATGCTGGACGGTTTGCTATTCCACAGAAGAATGCAGATGTTCTCATGGCTGCCCCCCTCACCTCCGTTGTTAAAGTCTGTATCAAGGGTTATTCTCTTAGTGAGGCCCACTATACCACCCTATTTAAATTTTTTTCTGGCGCTCTTCATCTCCCTTGCTCAGCTTCACACTTTCTTTTTCTGGTGCCATTTATCACCTTCTAAGATACTATATAATTGACTTATTATTATGTTTGTTTTTCTTGTCTTTCTCACACTCCAAGAATGTAAGTCTTGTAGAGCAGGGGGTCTTTGTCTATTTTGTTTATTAATGTATCCCCAATTGAGGGGATTCTATCCTTAAGACTCCTTTTTGGTTTCCCACACTAGTGACTTTGGTGAGATCTTTTGTGATCTATTAGAATGTTTATTTGCTTGTGTTTTTAGTTTAAGGCTAAATTTTCAAGTTGAATAGCCTCTTAAACATCTTTTTCCTTAGGCTTTCACCTTAATCTTTGCCCTGTAAGATCTTACCAGGGTCAAGGCCTGGGAGGAGTAGAATCAGGGCTCCTACTGAGGCAGCTCTGTGGGAGGGAAGAGAGAGGAGTCAGTGATACAAGCCTCCACTACAAGAGTGACCTCATTGATTTTCTTGACCCAGACGCTTTTTATTAGTATTTATTAAAGGGGACATGTAAGGACGGGGCATTATTGTTAGAGCACTGGGTTTTAAATCATAGTGTGACAAGCCCCAGGATTCCTGGAGGTGCTCCAGGGACAGGCATGTTGAATGTGCAAGGTTCTGCTTTCATCTGTATGTTTTGTTCTGTTTAAGATTTCTCTGGGGAAACAAAAAGTGGTTCTTCTGAAAAGAGCTGAAAATTGCTGAAGTAGAGATTAGAATGTGCCTCTAACAGTAATGTATAATTAATTGTTTACTTGGATATGTAAACAAAGTATTAAATATATATATACACATACACATACACATGCAAACATATACACTCATTCTTTGCCCATCATTGTCTCCGGTTCCTAGAACAGTGCATTCACTTTGCCTTCAGCAGTGAATATTTACTTTGGTATTCAGTAAATATTTGTTGAATGAATGAAAAGTATAATGCCTGATGAACATTGGATGCTCAGTAATTAATTTCATCAAATATTTTCAGTACAGGCATTTCTGTTATAGTGAAGAACATATATTCTTGAAAATTATGTTTCGTAAAATTATGAACTTAGAAATGATAGAATAATGGAAAAAATGAGCTTGAAGCAGACTATTTAAAACCTTTGCAGCTTTGTAACCACAGCACTAACTGTATTAATGAAAATACTAGTACCGGTAAAAAGAATTTTAAATTCCTAATCAATAAATACTGTAGTAGATATAGGAATTTACATCAAAAAATAAGTTAAGATAACTTAATAAAAGGGGGTAAAAGGTAGGGTAGAGGTTCACTGAGAAATGAAGACAAGGGCAAAGTGCATGAAAGTGAGAACTGAGCAACAAGCATTTCTAAAGAGAGAGGCTCTGGCCAAATTGAGCTGAGAGCAAGCAGGGGTGCATGGATATCTTCATAGCTCGATGTGTTGGTTAGTATACATTGTATCCGTTTGCTATAGTTAGCTATGTGAAATGATAACATCTTTGGAAAAGTCACATATGAAACGATGTGACTTTTACATTGACGTGATTCTTAAGTACCAAGTGTACGTAAGCTAATTCATGTTACTGAAGCACATGTGGCAGAATGGACTATGCCTATTATATGCTAAACAGGAATTGTTCTGGATCCTGGGTATCAAAGATGAGTTAAAGGTAGGTCTGGGCTATACAGAGCAAACAGGGTAGGAAAGATGGATTAAACAAAGTAAACAGTTAATTACAATATAAGGTGATATGTACAATAATAGAAGTAAGATTAGGGTATGGAGGTAGGTCACTAGAGGGAGTGATTAACTGACTCGCTGTTAGTATTACACGTAGAAGGCAGTGCTTGGGGTAGGCTGTGAAGATTGACCAGGAGTTCTAGAAGGAGATAAGGAGGTAGATCATAAATGGTAGCTCCCTCATGGGAGCCATGAGGCAGTTGGTAATTAGGAATCATGTCAATGTAAAAGTCGCTCTTTCTTTAGTTACCTGAAAATTTGCTGGATGTGGAAATGGAGGTAGAATGTATATAGTCTTTCAAACTATACAATTTTAAATCCTGACTCTTCTATTCTGAATGTTGAGACATTAGGCATGTTTTAAAATTCACTTCTAAAATGCTATTCTTTTATGAGTGATATAAATGAATAATATAGTAAAAGTGCCTGGCATAGTTTCTGACAAAACCTGGTAGGCACTTAGTAAATGTTGATTTTCTCATTCAGTAATAATGATGAATAAATTAAACCATTCAGGCATATGTAAAGTTTTATAATGTTTTTGATTGTCTTATAATATTCATTAATAAAATGAACAGATTAGGCTAAATACTTACTGTCATAGCATACAAATCTGTGTACAGTGAAATGTACCCAAGATCTTTATGGAATGTTGTCAATTGGGGAAAAATAAAATGGTTATGCAGAAGTTGAACCTGACCTCAAATAGAAAAATTTCAACAATGATCTGAATGCAACATTTTCTGTGTATATAGAGAATGTTTGGTCAAGTCGCACATGGCAACAGTCCAATGTATATGAAAACCATTTTAAAAACTAGTATTATCTTAGATTTCATATAGATTTTGATAAACTGGATAAGGTATGAGAATTACTGAGTGTACTTAAGTAGTAACCAGATACCCAGTGAAGGAGAATGTATTAATAGATAGAAAACTATTGGTTACGTACAAGATTTAGTTACTATAATAGACCAAAAAAATTGACTAAGTAATATACTGTTTATAAAATGAAAACTCACTGGGTTAGTTATTATAATATGTGACAACCATGAGGTAATCTTTCCATCCTGTTTGGCATGGTTGTTATTTTACCTAAGGTCACCATGTAATTTTGTACTTTATAAATTGAATAGACATTTGGAAATTTAGGAGAATTTTTTTTTTTTTTTAAGATTTGAAATCAAAAGGAACTGAAATTGTCTGAGCGAATAGCAGTGTAGCCACTTAATAATGGTTATTTTCAAGTGTACATAAAGCCTAGCTAGAGACAAAATGGCCAAGAGTATTTTCTTTCTGTTTAGGACAGCAAAAATATAAATGTTAATATTATATAAGAGGAAGTATAAAGAAAAAAATTCCTGACCTTGGATGTTTAATTCCTAAAAGTAAGGGGGATTATAAATATTTCCTTTATGTATAGACCCTTTATAAGATTTTTCTTCTGAGTATGAAAATATAAGTGGATTTCTAAATGATGGTAAAATCTACCAGCCTTTTTAGTTGTAAGCTATTGGTTACAATAAGACAGGAATAAAAAAATTGTAAATAGATCAGTGCATATTATTTAGCATTATCAGAAGAGTAACTCAGAATGTAAGCCTTACAGATAATAAGATAGTGTTATCTTTGTGGCTTCCATCAACAATATATTTATTGGAATATTTACAATATGCATAGCAGTCATTAGTAGGATATAAGAAAGCGTAAGATATGGCCTTTCTCCCACAGAAGGTTAATGCTATTTTGCATGTATACAGATGAAATGCTAAATAGCAATACAAGAAGGTTTGATTAAATACTATGTAAGTGATGACATTATAGGAGTTTAAGAGAATGAACAGATTTATTATGGGGAAGACTTCATTAGAGAGATGGCTCTTCAGCGAGATTTTGAAAGAGAGATAGTTTTCTTAGAAATAAGAAAGATAGGGAGATACAGGTTAACACATTAAAATGAGAAAACGCATGAATCTAATTCTGGACTGCTTTGGGAAAATCTTGTGACGATATAGAAAAATTGCTTCCCAAACTGGGAGGGAACAGAGAGGGGAGACCACAGAACGACTCAAACAAGACCAACTTGATGACTTAGGTGAACTAATTTGTGCATACTTACAAGGGCCTTGCTCCTGGATGGCACAGGAATTTCTTCTACAGGAGCTTCTCCCATGCAAAATCTGCATCTGCCCACCCTATGGTGTTGCCTTAAATCTCTTCCCAATGAGTAATACAAAGTTTTTACATTGTATCTTTGTTCACAGTGAAACGTAGCAGATAGGCACAGTTCCATCATCATACACTGTCCTGTAACCCATGTTATGTTAATGATACTACAGTCTCTCACTAGGTGGAGATTTCAGTATTATAATTAGCTAAAAGGCACTGTAGGACAGCCAAAGCAGCTCAAAAGCAGTCAAGGCTGGTCTGTACTGGCTGGCCATTTCAAGACAAGAAAATGCTGAGGCACCCAAGAAAGTGCTGAACACTTTTCTTCAGGCCCAGTGTTTATCTTGGTACCTGCCTGGTCTACTTTATATCAATTTTGCTAAGCACTCCAGGCTAGCACGGTGTCTCTGTTATGTGGTAGGGAAACTGCATTTTTCCCTCACAGACTTAAATGCTAAATCCCTTAAATAAGCATAATTTACAAAACAGAAATGTGATACTTTTTTTTAGTGTGAGATAATAATAAATCACTGTTTTAATATTTGTCTTTTGCTATTAACATATAGTACGTAACCTTCCTGTGTTTTATGTCTGTCATCTGTTAAATGGGAGTAAAAATTGTCTACCATGTAAGGTTTTTGAGGATGAAATGAATTTGTACATATACAGTGCTTGAAATCGTGCCTAGCATGTAGCAAGTGGTCAACAAATATCTGTTATTACTGCTTTTGCAAGGTAAAGGTGACCATGGCACATGTATGGGACATTGGAGACTGATATTACTGAGTTGGGGAATAGTAGGAGATGGCGTCAGAGAGGGAGACCAAACTATAGTGAGTTTTATTTATTTATGTTGTTGTTATTATTATGTTTTAACATCTACATCACCTGATATTCCCAGGTGGTCTCCCATCCAAATACTAATTTGTTTTATTTTATTTTTTAAGTTATAGTGAGTTATAATATTTAAACTTGATGAGCTGCTCCAAGACTGGCAAGAGAGATTCCACTTATATGTCAGTGCTTACCAGTATATAGTGTTTCCCTGGAGCGCTGTGTTAAGGAAGCTTTGTTTGTATCTGGTCTTAGAAACAAAGATGCTATTTTAGCAGTTATCAATCAGCAATATTTACTATATGTGTGGGAGGTGGTAGTGTATTTTAGCATTTTTATCATCGCACTAAGTATCAGGAGCTATCATAGCTTCTTGTTTTAGAATATAGAAGTGTTATAGCAAATGATTTCACTATAGACAGGAAGATTAGCACTGAGTTTAACATAATGTGGATTTGAGTGGGAAGAATGAAACATGAATTCTGAACAGTGTTTGAGAGAAGACTTGGGGCAACTTTTTCCCTGCGTTCAGAATGAATTCTAATATTTTTTCTTTCTGTGAATTTGGACCCGTTGGGCTTGAGGGGATTCATTTAACTAATTCATACAGCAAATATTTTTAGTATATACTTATCAGGAGCAAGGCCTTGTCCTAGGTGCTAAGGATACTCTGTCCTCTACCTGTCCACAGTCTTTTGGTGGAAAAAGATATATTAACAAGTAATTAAGGGATGTGCTACAATCTGTAATTGAGATTATGTAGCAGGCACTATGCGGTAATAAAAGGAGAAGCATGTCCGCCTAGCTGCAGAGGTCGAGTAAGACCAGAGGAGTTATGTTAAGGGGCATATACCTTTCATCTCTTGTCATGCCTTTAGTGAGAGACACTGCTGGATTAATAGCAGTGCTTATACAAGTTAATTTGTAATTTGAGAATATTTTTAATTAGTATAGCATATTTACAAAACACAAGGCTCTTACTATGCTACAAATGCTTGTGCTGTTTTAGTAAATCTGATTTTAACATTTCAATTTTCATACAGTGCTTTTACTTTTAGGAGAAGCTCTTGTTAGCCATCAGTAGAGGTGTTGGATTTTCATTGTCCACAGAAAACAGTTTATACAAGGGAAGACCTGTTCTTCAGGTGGAGTCTGAGTCTAGTTTCAGAATGACAGGTATCATTTGTACCACTAACAAGAGGTCTTTTGTAGTCCACGTTTGTTCTGCATAGAGAATATATGACACCGATATGTTGCTCATTCACTCTGACAACCAGCATTTAAGGGAGCTTAACGTGGAAAAATAGTGTAAGCATTTCTTGATCAATGTACAGATTATACAAACACTATTCTGCATTAATCAGAATTGACTTTGATACTTTACACAAGATTTGCTCCTTTATCCCCATATTATCAAATACCTTTCTTTTTATTATAAAATTATCCAAATGAGTTCAGAGCACTTACAATAAATTGCTGATCTAGCTTCATCATGATCCTACGTTAGCATTTCAGTGTCTCTGTTCCCTTCATTTCAGATCTACCAATCAGGGCTATTTTGGTTTTATTAGTTTTCTTCTTTCCTATTTCTCTTTTATTATTGACATTCTTCCTCTTTTACTTCAGGACACTTGAGTTTTGGAGATCTAGGATCATTGTATATACTGATTTGCCAGGATTAGTTATGCCTTTTTAATTTGTGGAAGATACTTTAAGACAACTCTGTCTTCTCTTTATAGATCATTCTTGGTTTTATCTGAAATAGAGACCACATGCCAGAAGAGGATGGAGAGACCAACTACCTGTCACATCTCTCTGTACTCTAGAAAATTTGAAAATTTCCATTCTATAGGAACACATGAAGTAAACATGTTTTGAGCCTTATTTTTCTCATATAACAAGTTTTCTGGTACATATAATGTTAAGTCAACATATCAATCTTTTCTTAAGATTTAAGGAAATACTATTCTAAGATCGTTTGTGAATTTGCCTTATTATGGTTTTCTGTGCATCTGAATTATTCTACATTTCTCCTCTGCTATGTTCATAGACTCAAGGGATACTTCAAAGTTGGAGTACAGTAACAGAACCTTCTCCCGAAGGTAAAAATGAGGGCTGTCCATTTTTCACTATTTGTGATGGACTATCTATTAAACAGCAGAGTTTTTTGAACATATGTTGTTCCTTCCTCCCTTTGCACCCTTTCTCCAGCAGTTGGGAATCAGTCGGATATAGACAGGTGTTAAATTTTACTTTACAAGTCCTTGGTTTGCAAAAGGGATAGGAGGGACGCTGATATAGTAGTACTGGATGTTCAAGTGTATGTATTGCAGGCAATTGCTATATTAAATTCTACTTTATGTGGAACAAATATTTTATTTCTGCTGCTTTTGAATAAGGAACTTATTTGTTGATAATAGTATTGTCTTCAAAGATGGTTAGTTAAAAAAAAACTTTTTATTTTCAAATAAGTCTTATACTTACTTGGATCTTTTTTCCCCTTGTTTACTGAATGTTACTTAGCATTTTAGAAGCAACTGTAATGGAAATAATGTAAGTTACAAATACAGTGAAAAACTAAAATTTTCAAAGGTGTTAGCCAGGCTTTTCAATTTGAATATCACCTTTGCTCATTTCTAAAAATTCTAAGCATTTCTATAATTCTGAAATGTATATTTATATATATATTCTATTACATATATAATGATATTGATCAGAGGAAATCAGTGATAAAATAGGATAAATCACATAGTATGTTTACATGTCTTTTATTTAAAATCTTTTCACTCTGTGGATGGTTACTCTGGATGGGATAGAATAAATAAAGCTTATATTGTCTAACAATTAGAGGCCCTCAGTAAGCATTCTTCTAACACATGAACAGTATTCTGTTTCTATCTCTCTTTGCATCAGTGTGAATTCTTCCAGGATGTTGAAAATAATTGACCATTTAGATACTTATGATTTCATAGTTTTATCTTTTATTTTGAATCAGATCCTTAAGTAATTAATTTGAAATTAAGAGTCTAGTTTAGTAAAATGAAACAGCAAATGTCAATATCTCATTGAAGGAAATTTAATTTTTACTTCCACCATTAACTTTTTTCCTTACCATGTAATCAGCTTTTTTTAAAAAATGTATAAAACAAATGTTTATCACTAGGAGATTATAGCTGTTAAGGGCAATGTTCTAAAAGCAAACAAAATAGAATTGTGATTCACTCATATAAAGCTATAATAGTTAAAGTCATATAAATTGAGAGTTCACTAAAAGAAGGAAGGAGGAAGAGAACAGCCTTGGGGAATACTGGCAGTAAGGCAATGGTAAAGGAGGGACTGATGAAGTTAGTAATGGCCATCAGAGACATGGAACGAGAATCAGGAAGGTATAGTGTCACGAACGTCCAGAGAGGAGAGTGTTTTCAGGAGGGATGAATGTTATATAGTTAAGGGCATAGTCTTGCTATGTTGCAAAGTATCTGCTAAGAATCCTCATGAAAAATAATCCTTTTATGTCTCAGTGATAAGAATAGATATACTCCTGATCAGACGTTTTGTGTTTATCTTGTGAATCCTGTGACTAATTTTGTTTCATTCTTTGTCTATGCTTTGTAACTGTTATTGAGGATCTCATGTATATTTTATAAATGCTCTTAACTTCACTTTATCTTCCTGGTCTGTTGACACTTTTCATTTTTTATTCTCTTTACACTGTATGGATGAATCTTTGTAAGTAATTTTTCTACCCCTTCTCCTCTCCTCCTTTTTCCCTCTCTCTCCCTTTCCCTCTTCTTCTTCCTCTCCCTCCCCCAACACTGGGGATGACAAGTGGCTAGTAGCTTGCTATAGAGAAATACAATGTATGGAAAAAATCCACTGGATTTGGCAAGAAGAAAATCATTATTAATCTTCAAGAAATCAATGTAAACATTGGTATGGGGCATGGAGTCATAAAAAAAACTTTTAAAGATTTAAATGGAAGCAACCCAAGTGTCTATCGATGGATGAATGGATAAGCAAGATGTGGAATATTAGGAAAACTCTGACATATGCACAACATGGATGAACCTTGAGGACCTTGAGCTAAATGAAATAAGGCAGACACAAAAAGACAAATACTGTATGAATCCACTTACAAAAGGTATTTAGAATAGTCAAAATCATAGAGACAGAAAGTAGAATGGTGGTTGTGGGGAGGGGGCGGGGAGGTGGAATGGGGAGTTATTGTTAGTGGAAACAGAGTTTCAGTTTTGCAAGACGAAAACAGTTCTGGGATGGATTGTGGTGGTGGTTGCTGAGCAATATGGATGTACTTAATACCACTGAATTGTACACTTAAAAATGATTAAGATGGTAAATTTTATGTGATGTGTATTTTGCCACAATGAAAAAATTTAAGAGAATGAGGAGCCATGAACTAGAACAGTGGGTAACCTCCTATTTAAGTGATAGGCAAGAAAATGGAGGGAAAGTCAGTGGTTGTTACATGAGTAGTATGATCAAGTAAAGGATTTTCTTAAGAACCGGTAGATCTGACTGTGCTTGCAAGAAAAAGGGACGCACTTGACATATTATTAAAGTTGAACATTTAAAAAAAATTTAATTCAGCAAATACTTTTTGAATATCTAGTATGTATGAGTGGTGGTCTTATTACATATTTCCATTTAATGTCAGCATCTGTTTTCTTCATGAATAATTGTGTTGGTTTATGGATTGAAGGATTTTGTTAGGCTAATAAAAAATAAATTTAAGCTCAGACAGGCGAGAAACTTGTGAACAGAATAATTCTCCATTCGGATGGCGGTGACTCACAGGCGTGTTGCTAACCATTTCAAATCCTTCTTAGAATTCATTTCCTATGAAGAATTTGAGTGGCAGTCCTTGTTAAACAATATCTTAAACTTTTTGGAAGGGGATGGAAGTGGAATGGGAAAAGGGGGAATGGAGGCGCAAGTAATTAGAGAGGGGAAGCCTGAGAAATTCCTTACCTTTTAACTTGGCTGAGGCATTTGTTTGGTTTCTGAATATATATTGTAAGCATATAGAATTCTAACGTCATTATTTTTCATGTTTTGACCAGTACCAATTGTTTTGTGGGAGAATTTTAATGATAGTGCCACAGCTCTACTGCAATGAATAATAATAGGTTTCTGTGTACTAGCTGCATACCCACTGATCCAGAGCCTGTGATCCTAGCAAAGGTAAGCATATCCCAGATTGCAGTGTGAGATAGTTGAAGATTGATCTGCTTTGGTAGTTGTCTAAATTTCTCTCATCTGTTTTTAATGAGCATGCTCGATTGCATGAATCTGACCATGACATTAGACTGCACTCTCTTTCAGATGTGTAATTAGAAGCTTTCAAAAGAGGAAAGGTTAAGTTTTAAGTTAGTGAATATATGTCTGTTTTAGAACTGTGTTTAGATTCTTTGAGTAGTTTTTAGGAATGCCCAAAAAAATAACCACTCTGGTTTCTAATGGAACTTGCACTCTATTAAATATGGGAGGCTGAAGTTATCACAAAACTAAACACTTAATAAATTCCTGTGCGTAACTGATTGTTCAACACGCTTTGTTGACTGGCTTGAAATTATAATGTCTTCTTCTTTTTTTTTTTTTTATTACACAGCTTTATTTTAAAATTTGAAGTTTGTTTTAGTAAACCTTTTTTTTTTTAATGGCAAAAGATAGAAACTCAAATTACCTCAAGTGATGAGGAGTTTGTTGCAAGGATACTCTATCATCAGTGATCTGTTTGATTGCAAGTGACAAAAATCAGACTCACTTGGTTCATTTATTCATTAGATCATCAAAAATTTATTGAGTTCTTATGAGACAGGCATTACTCTTAGGCTTTGGGGACAGAACATTGCACAAAATAGGTATCCTACCCTCATGGAGTTAATACTCTTTAAGGGAAAGCTTGAACAAATTTGCCTTGTGTATGTAGATACGTATACACTCACACAACTGCTGGTACAGATGAATTATGTGATAAAAATAAAGCAGGGTAACAGTGCAGTTGGTGACCAGGTAGGACAAAGGCTATTTAAATAATGTGGCTAAGGAAGAACTCTGCAAAGAAGTGGTATTTGGTTATAAACCTGAGTGATGATAGAGCGAGAGCTAGGAGAAGATCTAGGTGAAGCATATTCCAAACTTAGGGACCAGTCAGGGTACGGCCATAAGGCTGGCATGACCTGAAAGTACTTAGGGGACTGTGAGAAGGTTAGTAAGGGGTGGGGAGAGTGGTGGGACACAAGATCAAGAGGTAGGGCCAGGCCAGATCTCATGGGACCTTGTGGGGTCCCATAAGGAGTATGGGACTTATTATAGGTAGAATGTAAGTATATTACAAACATAACTCCATTGAGGCATTTTGAGCAAAATAGTAATGTGATTTGTCTTTTGAAAAGATTATTATAATTATTGTGTGGATATTAGACTTCCAGTGAAGGGATCAGAAGTAGAAATGGGAGTCCTGTTGATGCTCTGGCAGTGACCTGGTGAGAGGGATGGGCAGGGAAATCTAATTCATGACATATTTTAAAGAAATAGCTGGCAGGATTTGCTGTGGGATTGAATTCAGGATATTGTTGGTGGGCAGGGAATAGTATAAAGGATGATTTCTTGGTTTTGTGCACCTGTGGTATTAGAATTTGTTTTGGAGGGAGGCAATTAGGGAAAAATAAAAGTCTGAACAGGCTCATGGGGAGGGGGAAGGCAGGGAGGAAAAAGGTTGAAAAATCCTAATTGAGATCATGATGCAAAGAGGTGAAGGACTGAGTGCTGTGAGAACAAGAAGCAGAGGAGGATCCGTAAGACGAGGCTGAGAAGTGCCCAGTGAGGTACCAGGAGAATGTGGGGCCTGGAAGCCTAGTGAAGAAAGTATTTTAAGAAAGAGGGGACACCAGCCAGGTGCAGTGGCTCACACTTGTAATTCAGCACTTTGAGAGGTGGAGGCAGGAGGATTGCTCGAGCCCAGGAGTTTGTGAGCAGCCTGGGCAACACAGCAAGACCCCATCCCTTAAAACACAGAGAGAAAGAAGGAACAGTAGTGTCAGATGCTCCAGAAGTTGGAATAAGATGATGACAGAGGCCAGGCACAGTGGCTCACACCTGCAATCCTAGCACTCTGGGAGGCTGAGGTGAGAGGATCACTTGAGCTCAGGAGTTTGAGACCAGCCTGAGCAAGAGCAAGACCCTGTCTCTACTAAACATAGAAAAATTAGCTGGAGTTGTGGTGCGTGCCTATACTCCCAGCTACTCAGGAGGCTGAGGCACGAGGATCACCTGAGCCCAGGAGTTTGAGGTTGCTGTGAGCTGTGATCACACCACTGCACTCTACCTGGGGTGACAGAGCGAGACTCTGTCTCAAAAAAACAAAACAAAACAAAAAAAGATGATGACAGAGACCACACCATTGGACTGGCAAGGAAGAGAGAGGTTAAGGTTGTTGATCTTGACAGAAGCAGTTTCACTGCAGTGGTAGAAGTGAAGCTCTAATGGGAGTGGATTCCTGAGGAAGTAAAGGTAGTAATACTGCTGACTTTGAGAAGGAGGAGTAGGGAAATGGGACTCTGAAACCTAAAGGGACATACGATGTGAAGGAAGTTTTTTTTTAATTTTTTTAAAAGATGGGAGCTCTTACAATGTGTTTATATATTAATAGAATGACCCACTTAAATAATTGATACAGAAGATGATCAAACTATCTTAATTTAAAAACTATATTTAATAGGAAAAGACTGATATATGGCCAGAGGCTTAATCCATGCTTGTCCTATCTTTCTCTCTCTGTTTCTTTTTGGATTTAGATTTTATTTTCTCCAGCTGTATTTCCTGGAGGCTAGCTCTGTGGCTGTTATAGGCTTACTATTTCCCAGTATCACAACCAAAGAGAAATAGTCTTTCCTGCCTACTCTAGTTAGAAAAATGCAGGAGTAACTGGCTTAGGTCATGTGACCAGCTCTAGACTTACCACTGTAATCACCTCCAGGATGGAGTCTATGATTACTTCTTCCCTGGTCCCCCTCCTGCAGATGGTCAGGAGTCTTGTGTCGGAAGAAGGCAGGGAGAGAAGTACCTAGCAGACAGCTAGCCATTACGATGGATGAGCAAGAAAAACTAAGTGTTGAGAAGAGCAGGTAGAAGAAAACCTCAAAAGGTTCTTGTGGATCCAGGGATGGGTGGGTGGGTAGAGTCTGGCAGCATGGTCACATGACATAAAATAATAGCTACTCTTCCAGAACAATCTGATAAGTTTCTAACACTTGTAGTTCAGAACTTTTGGACTATAAATAGATTTTCTCAAGGGCCTTTTTTGGTCCCACTCTGGGTTTTATGATAATTGAGTGTATCATTTCCCAAATAGAGATATTTTATTAAATTCCATTTTGGTTATTTTAATGAAATGAGCTAATACAGCTCTCACCACTGGAGACTTTCAAAATATTCCTGGCTGTTAACAGATATTCACAACAACTGGCACTTTTTACTTTGACAAAGTGAAACCCTGACTGAGTTTATCTAGGATCACCAAACATGTCTGTACTGTTAAAGATGAAAGATAAGTATTTTAAAAGCCTTGTCAGAGGAGAATAAAAGTGCATTTGAGGTGACAAAACTAAACACTATCCATGCTGAGTCTGGAAATTTTGAGACTCAGATGCCTTCCAAATACCTGTAAATTCAGGGAATAAATGATTCTTGACATATGCCCTAAACACCCCCAAAAGGCAAATAGTATGTACGTATGTATATATTTATATTTATTTATTTTTATTTCAAAATATTAAGACCACTGAGGGGGTGCAAATGTTTTTGGTTACATGTTTCACCTTTTTTTTTTTTTTAAATTTCTCCTTTTTATTTTATAGAATAATTTTCTTTTTCTTCCTGAATTAGTTTTTACAATTTACAAAACAGGCAGTTTTCTTTTGGTGTGCATATTTCACTTTTTCAATGCTTGAGTCAGAGCTATAAGTGTGCCCACCACCCAGTGCTTTAGCAATATCCAAGAATACAAATTACTGTTATAATTTACTGTAAAGCTTAAGTGTGGAAGGTTTTTGCAATGCTGTGTCTTCATGCTGCACTAGAGCTCTTGTTGTTTAGGTTACTGGTGAATTTTTTGCCAGATGAGGTCTTCTCAAGAGGGAGAAGGAACAACTGTAAAATTAGAGAGCCAATGAGTATAATTAAAGCTTATAAAGCCATCCAGAGGATTATCTAGGAGGATATGCCTTTGTGGAATTACAAAGAGTAAATAGTTATAGATAATATCTTGCTGTTATTAAATCTAGGAAAAAGAATGCTTTTATTTGACTTCAGCTACTATAAGAAATGGTAGTTGTATAGTTTACAGTGGTGTCTTCATTTTCTGTATTTATTAATGAAAGATTTGGATAGTATTTTTTAAAAATTAATTTGACATTTCATTTTTCCTTATATTAATAGGAAGCAAGGATCAGAATTCTCTAAAATAACCAGTTGGCACAATATTTATATTAGTAGCATTTGTGTAGAATAAAGGTGTGTATAAACTGCAAATTGGTTTTGTATTTGTCTTCTAGAATATAAGAATTTGTTTATTTTGCAAGTAAATTGGGCAGGATTTAGAGATCATTTTTATCATTTTCATTTGTCAACACTTCCATTAAAACAAATAATCATTACTTTCTAGGTAATAAAGTATTTTGTTTGTGTGGAATATCCAATATAAGAAAGGATAATTTATAGGTTAAGAAGGACTCTGAATTTAATTATTTGATAACAACTTTTTGGTTTGTCTCCAGCACTACTTTACCGGAGTAAGCAAAATTACTTCCTTTTTCATTGGCATTAGCTGGGAGCCTGGAAAAAAAAAACAAACAAACCTGAAAAATTAAAATAAGGGACTGCTTCTGGATCTTGGAAATAAATCAGTTGTAAGAGAACAAAGAAATACAAAGGAATAGAACTGGGATTTATTGAATAGACAATTAGAAAAAGCAAAATAATCTGGAACAGGTTGAGAGGAGATTGTTTTCAACTCCAGCCCATAAAAGTTGAGAAATAGTAAAGTTTAAATGTTCTAGTAATTTAAACTAATGGAATCTCCATGTTTCTAAAAAGACTACTAAAATTTCAGATTATTCTCATATAAACAAAGTCAAGAAAAGAATATTGTCCTTTAAAGTCTAGTGTTTAGAAGGTATCATGAATATTTTTATAGTGGTTTATTAGTTTTTTGCTAGATAAATATCTTAAATCCATCCTAGAAGCTTTTCAGTATTACCGTTTTAAGATCTTAAGTCTTTTTAACTTGTTACTAAATTAAACTTATATGGATTCTGAGGAACAAATAAACTTATTATGGGTTTTGAGCCCTCTTATCTTTCAAATACTGATGCATAGAGAAATCGGAAAGTACAGCTATCCTTTCCCAAATAGTCAATATCCCAAAGCGAGTAAGAGCATGGTGCTTGACTGCCTGTATCCGAGACCCTGTATAGCACTTACTAGATTATGTCCTTGGGCAAATAACTTATCTCTCTGTCTCTAACTTTCTCCATTTGTAAAATGCAGCTATCAATAGTACCCACCTTAGAGAGCTGAGCTGAGGATTAAATGAGTTAATGAGTATATAGAGCTTAGAACAGTACTTGATGGCTAATAAAGGGCCTAGTGTTTGCTCTTATTGGTGTTAGTATTGTTAAAAGATTACCATATTTTCTTGAAGGAAGTCACAAGCTACAAAGTAATAGAGAATTTAGCAATTAATAATAGAATTCTCTGCCTATAATATTGAAGAAGAATTGAAAAATTTCTTTTTTAAATTTTAATTTCTTCATTGAAAATGATTTCAAATTTAGAGAAAAGTTGCAGGACCAGAACAAAGAACTCCCATATACGCTTTGTCCAGAGGCCCTCTCCTCCCATTCCAATTTTGCTATTTGTCTTAATAATGGCCTTTTATGGCCAAAGAATGCAGGATAATGTATTCTACCCACTTGTCCCATCTCTGTAGTCTTCTTTAATCTGGAATAATTTCTTACTATTTCCTGGACTTCCCTGACTTTGGCCAGTAATCTTCAAAAAATGTCATTTCGTTGTATATGTCTAACTTAAGGTTTGATATTTTTATATGATTAGACTGAAGTTATGTGTTTTGGGCTAGACTGTCACAGAAATGAGTCCTTTCATTACATCCTTTTTGGTGGCATCTGGTGTTAATTTGTCCTATTACAGGTGGTGTTACTTTGGTCATTTGATGAAAATAATGTTTACTATATTTTTGTCACTGTACAGTTACTCCCCCCCCCTTTGTGATTAATAGGTATTTTTCGTGGGGAGATACTTGGAGATTATGTAAAATAACATTCCTCATTTCACTTTTACCTGCTAGTTTTAACATCTATGGATGCTTCTTACCTGGATTAATTATTACGCTGATGGTTACCAAATAATAACTTTTCCAGTTCCATCATTCCTTTTGTTTATTAGTAGGCATTCTACTGTAAGGAAGAGATTTAAACAGAGTGTATTATTACCATCTTGTCCTGTGAAAATGGTGGGAGATAACAAAGGTATATTTTGAAATTAGAAATTAGAGAAGTACTGAGTCTTGAAATCTTATGACTGTTCTGAATATTGATCTCTGCATTTATTCATTTATATCACTGTAAGTATAGACTCCTGGATTTCTATTTTATTCAGTGTGTTTTAATTTGTTACCATCATTGTTTTGATGCATGAATTGTCCCAAATTTGGATAGTGGAAGGCCTTTCAAATTGGCTTCTATATCCTTTTATATGTCTCCATCATTTTTTGAGCTCTTCCTTACTTTTTGTTGCAAAAAGATATTCCAGGCTCATTGTATTATTTCTCAGCCCCACACCTGGAAACAACCATTTCTCCAAGGAGTCCTGGTCACTTCTAGCTGAAGTGGTATTTAGAAACCAGGATTTGGGCGCTGGATATGTTCATTGCTACTGAGGTGTTCTCACACCTCAGCGGTCAGAATTAAGACGTACACACACTCCTTTATATTTATTTCTCTTTCTATATTAGAATCTTGAATTCACACTGATACCTGATATTTCTAGTTTCAGTCCAATACTGCTAGGTTAATTCTAGCTTAACCTCTTTCCCTATCTGTACTGACAGTGAAAAACCTGGCTGTGTTACCTTCAATATATTTGCTTATTTGTTCAATCTCTCTGTACATTATCAGTCTCCAGACTGCACTAGCCTACTCTTTCGTTCAGGAGCTGCCTTCTATGGGCCTCTGCTACTTCTGGGCAACTGAAAGATTGTGAAATGAATTTGAGAATTGGAAAAACATTGGAGAGAAATCTGAGTCAATACTAACCAGCGACTTTGTGCAAAAGAGTCAATATTCATGAATTTATTTTTATCACCGAAGCACATCATTCACATTTTGCCTTTCTTGTGTAACTTTCTCGCTATTGACAAAGGCCCCTGTGAATGGGGAGCCTGTTATTTAATGCTTTAACCATTGTCACAATTAAGCAAACTTTTCCTAAAAGTTGTTTTGCCATTAATAATATTAGTTAAATCACTACTCTATATACCAACATACATCTAAGTTGGAAAATGCTATATACCAGTAAATGTGGCTAACAGTATTTGTGAATTATTAGTTTTTTAAATTTTTTTTTGTTTTTTTATTCCAGGGTATTGTGAGGGTACAAACATTATGGTTACACTTTATGTCTTTGTCTCACCCAAGTGCAGGTTAAAGTCATGCCCTTCCCCCACTACAGTGCTCCCTGTGTCCTTTAATTGTGGATTTACCCCTCCATCCCCCTAATACCTAGAGAGTATTTTTGCCATGTGATCACCCCAGTGTTGATCAGTTAGTACCAATTTGATGGCAAGTACAAGTGGAGCCTGCTCTTCTGCTCTTGTGGTGCCTCACTTTGGATAATGGGCTTAAGTTTAATCAAGGAAAGTATAAGAGGTGCTAGATCACTGTCGTTTCTTATGATTGAGTAATATTCCATTGTAAATATATACCGAATTTTAATAATCCACTCATGGATTGACGGGCACTTGGATTGTTTCCACACTCTTGCAATAGTGAATTGTGCTGCCATAAACATTCAGGTGCAGATGTCTTTATCGTAGAATGTTTTGTGCTCTTTTGGGTATATGCCTAATAGTGCTATTACTGTATCGAATGGTATTTCTATTTTTAGCTCTCTGAGGTATCTCCAAATTCTTTTCCACAGAGGTTGCACTAATTTGCAGTCCCACCAGCAGTGTAAGAGTATTCCTGTCTCTCTGCATCCTCGCCAGCATTTGTTGTTTTGGGATTTGTTGATAGAAGCCACTCTCACTGGGGTTAGGTGATATCTCATTGTGGTTTTGATTTGCATTTCTCTAATGATTAGAGATGTTGAGCATTTTTTTTATATGTTTG
>CAUYSK010000192.1:0-23109 GCA_963575035.1 Avahi laniger | reverse complement strand
TCAGCCTAGCTCACAGCAACCTCAAACACCTGGGCTCAAGCGATCCTCCTGCCTCAGCCTCCCGAGTAGCTGGGACTACAGGCATGTGCCACCATGCCCGGCTAATTTTTTCTATATATTTATAGCTGTCTGATTAATTTCTTTCTATTTTTAGTAGAGACGGGGTCTCGCTCTTGCTCAGGCTGGTCTCGAACTCCTGACCTTGAGCGATCCATCCGTCTCGGTGTCCCAGAGTGTTAGGATTACAGGCGTGAGCCACCGCGCCCGGCCTCCTGCTTGGTTTTTAATGGCAGAGGGAAGAAGGGTAAGAGTCTAATAAAAAGAAGGAGAATGATAAATAATCAATGGCCATATATTAAAGGTACATTTCCATAATAAGGGAAGAACATAGTTTCTTTTCATCCCTTCCTGTCTCACGACACGTACGTCTGAAGGAGGGAAACGTTAAAGATGTGGACCAATTCTTCTTCTACAGATTGTTCAACTGAAACATTTCTCAGCAACAAAACCAAGTCTGCCTTCCAGCAACTTGGGGCACCACTTATGTTCATACACAACGTGCTATCTTGAAGATAGTAGCCTTAACAAACAGCTTTTATGGTTTCTAAATTTGGCCAAACTGAATGATTCATTTAAGTATTTCTCTAAATTCTCTAACACCTTTTCAGTCCAATTCTATTTTTTCCCTCATAAATTTAAACGCAGTAGAAGAAATCTGCCCCTATAGTACACAAAGATATATATCGTGGAAACTGCTAGTCAGGAAAAAAAAGTACATTATCAGCATTTTTACAAGTAGTTATCGGTATTTGCTAATTTCTAATTTGAATGTAACTCAACACTACAGATTTTATACAATATTATATTTTGCTGTGATGAACTTGCCTCATATCTTAATGTACCTAAAGAAAATACATTGTCAAATGTTTTACTTTCACTTTTATGGATATATACAATATTCCTGGCAAAGCCACTCAAGCGAGCGAGACGTAATGTTGTTTGATGTGGGCTTGTGTGTATCCACCTTCATTACTTCCTAAAGCAGTCTTACAAAGTGGTAAAGCCTTATTCTATCTTGACTCCATGGTTTTATTTTTCACATTTGATCATAGAATATAAAGACAATCTTTCCAAATTTTATGTACCAACATATATTCTAGCTAAGTCTTAACTGATTTAGAGTGACAGGAAGTCATGAAAGAATATAATAAAACGAGGAAAATGAGCTTAGACAATAAAAGTTGAAAGAAGTGGCATGATGACAAAAGAATTGAAATCACATTTTTCAAACCACATCATATAAAAGAAACAAAGTCACACGCCAGGCTTCTTACATGAAGATGACCATACTGATCCAGTATCAATCAGTGTAAAAGGAAAGCTTGATTATCGTTCCCAGGAATGTGGATGGATCTATTAATATAATAATTATGCATGTTATTATCTAGTGTTCACTTGTGACCACTGGTATACAGCAACAAAATAGTTGCCTAAAATTAAAGTTCAGTAAAATGTAAAGATAACTAGCTCAAAAAAGTATCCAACTAGAAATCCTGGGCTCACCATTATCTCAGTTAATGGCAACTTAATTCTTACTATTAATAGTTAAGTCAAAAGCCTTGGGAATTTTCCTTCACTTCTTTCCTTTCCCCCACATCTAGTATATCATTTTAGTAAAATATTATCTATTCTACATCCAAAAAGTTAGAAAGAACCATTAGGAATCACGATTTTTATTGATCAAAAGTGGTTAAATATTGGCAATTTCATATGATTCAGACTGACATATCTAGGTATTCGACTACTTTTCATCACTTCTACTGACAATACCAGGATGGTCTAAACTCCCATTATCTCTAGCCTGGATTATTGCAGTTGCCTCCTGGATTTTTGCAATCACTTCCTATCAGGAGGGCCCTGCTTCTAACCTGCCTCACTTACCAGTCTGTTCTTATTATGGTAGTCAGAATGTTTTTGTTAATATCTAAGTCAGTGAGTGTCTTTCCTCAATGCAAAACCTTCAACGGCGTATCATTTCTTTAAATAAAAGCTTAAGTCCTTATTATAACCTTTAAGTTCCTACATTATTTGGGCGTACAACTCCCTCCCCTCCTCACAACTTTTCTGACCTTATCTTCTATTACTCTCCCTCTCATCCAGTGTACTTCAGGCAGCGGGACTCATTACTTAGCCTGGAACACACCAGGCATGCTTTTTGCCTCAGGGCCTTTGCATTTGCTCCTCCTCTGCTTAGAATGCCATTTCCCCACATATCTGCATGACTTAACTTCCTTTAGATGCTCATTCAGAATTCACCATGTCAATAAGGTTTGCCCTGACCACCTAAAATACCAACATACCCCCAATTCCCTCCTCCTCGCTTTTTCCCCCCATGGCATTTATTACTTTCTAAGGTATTTTATAATTTATTTTGTCTATTTTTCCTCACTAGTATATAAGCCTCAGAAAGACAGAAAATTTTACCCGCTCTCTGTACTATGGCGTTCGCAGAGCCTACAATTGTGTCTAGCAGATTAGAAAGCAGTTAGTAAATTTTTGCTGAATGAATGAATGAATGAGTCTTAAAAATCAGGCTGATCAATAGGTTAATTCACTCTTTCTTCTGTTCCGTTCGTTAAATCCCATTTATGCTCATTCTTTGGTGGCAATCTTGTCCCTCTGCAAATTCAGAGTTAGGAAATCCATTTGCCTCCTGAGGTAGTGTTAATCTAGGAGGAGGCCGGGTAAAGAAAGATGTCTTTAAATTTCTCTATGGCATTCTTTAGGAATAAACAGCAGCCTACCCTTTATCTTTTCCTTTCCTTTCCTTTCTTTTCCTTTCCTTTCCTTTCCCTTTCCTCCTCCCTGCCACCAACCCCAGGAAGGTCATGATTGATTGTCCAGTAACTGTCTTGTTATGTCAAGATTAGAATTGGCAGAAAAGAAATAAGTTCCTGACTTCCTCGTATGCTGGGCCCTAAGACTATTTCCTGGGTTTCCTCGCCCAAATGGCTCTATCTTTTAAGGACACAATAGATCCTTCACAAGAGGAGATGAAATCTTAGATTACCTATTGTTTTGCATAACTGGTATTTAATGCTGTCATCTACAAAAATGATTGAGAACTGACCAGTATCTAAACATAGCACTTCTTTTGTAGACATAAGTTGCTGGGAAACATTTTGGCAGCTATAACGAGATTCAGAGAAATATTGTTCTTGAAATGTTATTTATAAAGCATTTTCTATAGCAACACTAGCAAAACAAGCCATTTTAGAAGTGTAACTACAGTTCTCTTAGGTCCTTCTATGACAAAGTTACCTTATTGCTAAAGACCATGGAGCATCAGGAGATATTACATATGGCAGGTGCTTTATTATTATTTAAGTCTCGAGAATATATCGATGAAAATTGGGTGTAAAAAATGGAAAATTGAGCAAGCCACTGATAAAAGAAAATGCTGAACAAAAATCTGCTAGCAGAGACCTTTTAACACATAAGATCTGCAGGCTAGGCTACACAGAAGAGAAGGAAAAAGGCAGTACAGCAAGGGAACCAAAGTGGTAGGATTTGAGGAATACAGCGGCTCTGCACTTCAAAAACCAGGGACCTTAAGAAGCGCAGTGTGGGAAGACTTCTGACCCAGAAGTGAGTCAAGATCAATCTGTAAGATAAGGGTAGGTTAAGCAGAAATAAAGTACTGTTTTATTTAATTAGGAAGGTATGTGGTTTATGTGTAGGTCATTTTATTTCTTTCTAACCTTGCCTCAAACAGTATTTTTTATCATTGCTAATATGCATGTGTAACTAATTAATGTTTAGACAGTAGTGGTACAGTTTGAAAATGATTCCTTTTATTATCAAAAACCTGTTGAAAAGTAGATGACAATGTCACACTGAGACTCATATGGCTGCGTTTGGAGACTCCGTAAGGTCTGCGTTTCCAACCATCTAAAGCACAAATACTACCTTAGTGCCAGGTCTCCAAATGGCAAGTGTAAAAATACTAGGTAGAAACAACCAACCTCTAAACAAGGCTGAGCCATACCGATGCGTTCTATGGTAATGCTACCGTACAGTAACAGTATGTGCTAATGAAAGTTATACAACTAGTGTTTGTACTATTTTTTATTCAGACTGAATCTGAAATCTATAAAAGCTCAGTAAGCATTATGAAAAAATAAAAAGAGAATATTTACATGGCTTCAAAATCTCCTCAGGCAAAATCTATTGCTTATAAAACATATTTAACTATACTCTTCCTTCAATCAACTGATCACTCGATCTCATAATGGAAACGAAAGGGTTTCCCTTCCTAATGAAGGACAGGGCTATCTGAAACAAAGGGGGCAACTGGTTTTGCCAAATGAGACAGAAGAATTAAGCTTGAAAGGCAGGTGAACACTCCAAGCTTTTGCATAAATGTTCTTTTCATCTTTTTTTTTTTTTTTGAGACAGAGTCTCAGTCTGTTGCCTGGGCTAGAGTGCCATGGCGTCAGCCTAGCTCACAGCAACCTTGAACTCCTGGGCTCAAGCGATCCTCCTACGTCAGCCTCCTGAGTAGCTGGGACTACAGGCATGCGCCACCACGCCCGGCTACTTTTGTATTTTTAGTAGAGACAGGTTCTCACTCTTGCTCAGGCTAGTCTCGAACTCCTGATCTCAAGCAATCCTCCCGCCTCGGCCTCCCAGAGTGCTAGGATTAACAGACATGCTCCACTGAGCCTGGCCTCCTTTTCACTTTTTTTTTTCCTATATATAGTCAGCTATGACTATTTCCACCTTACAGCAATAAACGTAGCTTCACATGGCAAAGGTTTTATACCTGGCAAGATCATCTTGGTAACTCAACAGTGGCTTTTTCTTTATGTCCGTCCCTTTACAACAGGGTCCTAGGCAAAAGGCTCATTCACACATACAGTAAGAGCTTCTTTCTTAGGCACTCAGGACCCTCAGGATCTGGTCTCAATGGAAATTTCCAACCGTATCTTGCACTACCCCATCCACAATTCATTATCTACCCAACAATCCAATTAAACCTAACAATTCACTGCTCCTTAACTTTCAAATTTTCCCATTTCTCAGCCTATGTTAACTGTCTCTCTGGTATGGAAAGTCTTTCTCTCATATCTCCATTCCTACTTCAGATTCAAAGCTTAAAGTCAGTTCCTTTGAGGTAGAGGACAAAGTTCCAAAGCAAGTGTTTATCTGTCACAGTGCCTCCATAAAGCTAAGTTGCACGAATACGAAAAAATACCCACGGCGAAACGAATTTGAGACTGCAATTCTCCAAAGACAAGGCAGTATCACAGCCACCCAGATAAAAGGAAATTAGAGAATGAATGTGCACATGAAGGGAGAGGAGAATTATAAACTGACTGCGGGGAAATGGAGAAAGAGATATTATTCCAGGATACGTGGCATTGACTCTCCTTTCTCTGATCTTGGTAATGCTGAATTGGGTTCAGAGATAAGGAAAGTCCAGAATTTGTAAACATCCCGTTCAATGAGAGTATATACAGATTTGTAGAAATTCTTCCTGAGTGGTAATGATAGGCCTGTGTGGAAAGGTACAGTGACACAGGAAGACTTGAACATTGCAGATCTGGTGACAGCTTACGGTAAGGGAACAGCAAGCCTATTCCCACCTACAACAACACCCCCGCCCCCGACTAACCGCTCCCCACCACCACCAATGGCCCTGCGCCCTGAAGAGACTCTGTGGGAGCCAAAGAGAGCTATGCTGAATTATGCTGTAGGTGCTTCTGCCCTCACCTCTTACAACAGGGTGTATCCTTGGCTAATTCAATGGGAAACTTTTTCTAGACAGAAAGGGGGGACACGGGGGGAGAAAAGGAAAGAGATAGGGAACGGTGGGTTTGCTGTCAATCTGTATCTGATTAGAAATGCCTTCAATGACACTTTGCTAGAGCACTATAAATTAATTGCACCAGGTTTATTGAAGTATATTTTTCCTCCATATTTTCTATTCAATCATGCTCAATTTATTTTACGCACATACCTTTTTGGGGCCAGATGTAAACTTTAAAATGTCACTGGACTTGAGGTTGATAGAAGCAGCTCCAGGTGAGAAAAACACTGTTCAGCACAACTAGCTGAACTGCCCTAGTGACAGCTCCCTGCCTTCTTGCCTCCCATTCTTTGGCTATTTTCTCAGTCTGGGATTTCTTAGCTCCTCCTCTTAGCTATGGCAGTCAGACACTGCCTCGGCTCAGCTTAAGATGGTTCTCTGGTCCCCGGGCTGCACAGCAGGTGAGCCAGTGAAGCTTCATCTGTATTTACAGCTGCTCCCCATCCCTCGCATCACTGCATAAGCTCCACCTCCTGTCAGACCAGCAGCGTCATTAGCTTCTCACAGAAGCATGAACCCTACTGTAAACTGCGCACATGAGGGATGTAGGTTGCACACTCCTTTTGAGACTCTAATGCCTGATGATCTGCGGTGGAGCTGAGGCGGTGATACTAGTGCTGGGGAGCGGCTGCAAACACAGATCATTAGCACAGAGGTTTGACTGCACAATAAATGTAATGCACTTGAATCATTCCGAAACTACCTCCCCGCAGTGGAAAAATTGTCTTCCATGAAAACAGTCCCTGGTGCCAAAAAGGTTGGGGACCACTGGGATAGATGATGTCTATTGACTCTGGATGCACTCCTGCCATGACTCTTGGACTATGGTGAATCTGATGCCCTCCCCACTTTCTACATACTCATTTTCACCTCTGCCCGGTCCTTTATTTGTTCTTCTATCAAGGTATGTTTCAGCCGCATTGTATTGTCTGCTATGCTATTTCTCCTTGAAAGCGTGTACACTGCCTAAGAACAAATGCAAAAGAAATATAACTATAGGTCATTTCTTATAATGAAACAACAAAACACACTAATCGATACTTTAAAAAAATATAATCCTACTCTGTTGGTAGCAAAATACTCACTTTAAAACATTGCAAAGACTATAGCGGCATACAGAATGCAATTTCTGAAAAGACAGCTTTGTGTGAGTGTTTATATGCAACAGCATCCCTTATTAAAAAGGAAACAGCTATAATAAACACAAATCATAGTGACAGCAGGAATTATGCTATCAACAAACCCATCAAAATGGAATCAAACATCATGAGATGAACACCATCACAGAGATATGTACAAGTACTTTTCCCATATGGAATTCTCTGCTACTTCATTTTGAAACCACAGAACTAGGGCAAGTGTTTCTAGCAATATATCTATCTGGGCCTTTTTCAGTGCGATTCTGTTCTCAGTAATGGTTCACAGAGGGTATTATGTTGTAACATGAGGTTCTTTCATGATCTCAGCTTCATTGCGGTCCCACGTTTTTAATACTGCTGTTATAATTATTCAGATTCACCTACTGGGATTTCTTTTTAGATCAACTAATTCTGTTGTTAAAAACACCTTTAGAATGGTTTAAGTAACCCACACGGCAAATAATATGTTTACAAACTGACAATGCTTGGACAGTGTTCATTATACATTAGTGTAACCGGATCACATGATCTGAAAGCCACATCCTTCTTACTAATTAACAATAATCAGGCTTGTATTCATGCATAGCTTTATAATGCTCAGAAGTCCTGGGTATAATACAATTCATGTTGTTACATTTATATAGCAGCAAAAAATATTCTACCCTTTCAACATCAAGGGTATTATTGCCAATGCATTTTTTAAAGTAATCCTATACATTTTTTTCCTCTCCCGAACATCTCAATGGAGATTTCCTGTAATCAGGAAGCTTTGTTAACAATGTCTGTAGGAATCTTACAAAGACCTTAATAATTTTGTCCTATGTCCATTTGACCTATGTTTTATGCATATAAAAATAGCCAGACCACCTTTTCCCAAGCTGTGTGCCATGTTCGAGATGTTAAAAAAAGTATTAAACAGATACACACACACACGCTCTCTCTCCATGGATATCATTCACTCAGTCCAAGTATACTAGAACTTAGGAATATACTCTGGAGCTTGAACACTTTGTTTAGTACAAATAAAAGCAGGGACCGCTTTCTAGTTCTATACTGTGGGAAGTCAACTCATACCTTGCTCTCCCCTATTTTATGAGCTAATGCTGTTTACAAGTAGCTTTTTAAAAATCAGTCTTTACAAAGATAAACATAGTCTTTACCATACAATCCAGCAACTGTGCTCCCTGGTATTTACTCAAATGAGTTAAGAACTTAAGTACGCACAAAATCTGCATCCAAGTGTTAATAGAAACTTTATTCGTTATTACCAAAAATTGGAAGCAACCAAGATGTCCTTCAATAGGTGAATGGATAAACAGACACAGTAAGAATAGCAGTAAGAATAAATGAGCTATCAAGCCACAAAAAGACATGGGAGAAGCTTAAATGCATATTGCTAAAAAGGCTACATATTGTATGATTCTAACTATATGACATTCTGGAAAAGGCAAAGCTATAAAGACAGTAAGATCAGTGGTTGCCAGTGGTTGGGGGAAGAGGGAAGGGATGAATAGGTGGAGCACAGAGGATTTTCATGGCAGTGAAATCACCGTGCATGATGTGGTACTGGTAGATACGTGACATTACGCATTTGGCAAAACCCATAAACCTATACAACACAAAGAGTGAACCCTATTGCAAACTGTGGACTTTCATGAATAATAATGTATTAATATTGATTTATCAATTGTGAGAAACGTATGCACCGATGCAAGATGTTAATAATAGGGGACACTGTATGCGTAGCGGATGGTGGGGTGGAGGTGGGGAGGGGGTCTATAGGAACGCTCTATACTTTAAGTTCAATTTTTCTGTAAATCTAACACTTCTCTAAGAAATAAAGCCTGTTAACTTTTTAAAATCCAAAAAAAAAAAATAAGTTAGGAAAATATTTTATACTATAGCCCCTTATAGATTTAAAATAAAAGTAGCATATTAAAAGTCATGAAAAATTCTGTAGTAAATAGACACATTTGTCTTTGTTTAACTTATCATATGCACAACTTATTTGCCACAGACAACCCCCCTAACTACCTCCACACCTTTTCTTTTCTTTTCTTTATTTTAACATCTTGTGGAACAATATTCTGTAGAATACAGTTTGGGAGAACTAAACCCAATAAATAAATAGTATCACCTATGCATGACTTAACATAATTTCAATATCTCAAAACAGCAACATATCATAACATTCTTTCTTGAGAATGCTAGTTTATCAAGGCTGGTAGGAAACATTTTCTGAATAGTATGGGACTAAGAAATAGAGGAAAACATTAGGAATTTGCACCTCTCTCTGTATATCTTACAGTATATACAAACTACAGTAGGGTATCACCTGTTAGTAACAAAAACAAGACAATCTAGTGTTCCAGTATCTGGAAGGACTTGAAAAGCAAAACTAAACGCGAAATAGAGCATAATCCATTGGATGCTAAAACAAACTATTTCTTCTTACTGACAAAAGACACCAAGTAATCAAAATTCAAAATAAAGGGATAGCTCTTTTATTATATAAGGTAAAAAAAAAAAAAGTGACATGCAAATGTGAAAACCAAAAAATTAAGTCAAGTACTAAGAGTGTCAAGAGCACCAAAAGAAAATTGAACTGAGATCTTAATTAATCAAGTTTTCCTCGCATCATTTGCTTATGCAAGGTATAGGGGACATCTTCCAGAATGAATTTTAATATCTGATCTTACAGTGAGCATATGCTTTGGAAATCAGAGCTATACCTAAGGAATATATAAGAGAGACTTTTTTCTCACCTGGTTTCACTGACTCTATAGACAATGAGTTAAGTTGAGTGTCTCATACATTTATAAAAGGTTTAGTAAGTGTCTAACATATTGACTGGGGCATACAGTTCTATGGTCCTTTGCTGAACTCTATCGATCTTAACAAAACAGATCAGCTAATGTCATGCTACTCAAAAGGTCGGTCCACTATGAGATAAGGAGCTGGTGCAAGAATGTAAATCAGCTGTCAGTACACAGGGAACAGGTAATTCATGACTGGCACTGGTCAAGTCAATTCTAGGCAAGGAAGATTTTCTCAGAAAATTAACTGCACTTTTCTCTTTTATTTCATCGTTTTGTTCCTCCAATTCTCTAGATCTGAAATTTTGTTTAAGACTTAAAAACATCTCAGCAAAAACTTTAAAGTACCCTTTGTTTTGCTAATATACTTTGAGCTTATTCCCTGAAAGTTAACCATTTAAAACTAAGTCGGAGGTGGGAAGTAAATTATCAGGAACAATTTGGTAATGGCCAGGCACGGTGGTTGATGCCTGTAATCCCAGCACTTTGGGAGGCCAAGGTGGGAGGATCACTAGAGTCCAGGAGTTCAAGACCAGCCTGAGCAACATAGGGAGACCCCATTTCTTCAAAGAAAAGAAAAAATTAGCTGGGTGTGGTGTGCCCCTATGGTCCCAGCTACACAGGAGGCTGAGGCAGGAGGATTCCTTGAGCCCAGGAGTTCGAGGTTGCACTGAGCTATGATGATACCACTGCACTCTAGTCTGGGAGACATAGCAAGATCCAGTCTCAAAAAAAAAAAAAAAAGAACAATTTGATAGTCCTTCACATGACTCTCCCTGCTCTAAGACTTTTAAGTACTTTGCTTTCTTTGCTATTATAAACAATTTATAACCTAAGGTATCTTATATAACTTAAAGTATCAGATAACAAACATTTTATTTAAATGTTTAAACTCTTCATACAGGGCATGACTCATGTGTAATAAATCTTAGCTCTCTGAACACGAGGACATCAAATATATGCATCAAATTTATACAAAAGCTACTTAGCCAATTACATAAATTTTCACAATTGTTCTGTTATCAATAAATATGGAGCCATTCTTCTTGATTGTTTTAAAAACTAAGGTAATTTCTTACCAGTTACTAATAGAGTTAGTCATTTTGAACTTGGAAGAGTATGGAAGTTAGGTCTTCATTAAGTTAGAAAGCCTCATTGAATTATTCTGTCTATATATAACTCTATATAGTTATTATAGGTATGTATTTCACTATCAATAGTATGCATTCTATACCAAAATATGGAAAAAGAAAACATAATTTTTTTTCTCCAGTGATAACAAAAGATCCAAGGCTTGACATCTTTAATTTATTCTCATAATAGGTCCAAGGACAGTCAAATTTTCTAAGACTTGTAGGTTAAGGTGTCTTATTTATGCCCCTAAATATCAATATTACTCACCTGACAGCTTTTTTCCTTCAGAAATGCTGATGATAAGAGTTCTCACTAACATAAATCTTAGTAGTATGTTCTGGAGTATGACTGTTTGCCAATCAGGAAATGAATCAAGATTCCATTCAAATCTTTTAGCTGTTGGTCATTATCAATCATAATCTGTTACTAAATTCAAATGGGTACTTTGCTCTTAAATCCATGTATTATTCTACAGCTTATTAGCCATTAACCACCTTAAGAAGCTGTATCATCGTATACACTATATAGAGTTGCATAGTCTAGGAAGAACAGCATATACAATTTATTCCATGAACTGCTAAATGGAAAGTCTGTCATTTTTTGTTTTTCGGGTATCAGAAAACCTCCAAAACAAACTCATATGCAAATTCCTAAGAATAGCAAGATGTGATACCTCTGCAAACAACACAGAATTGCAAATTACCTATTTGACATTAATTCAATGTTTGTTAGTCTTAAAACACACAATTGGGATTCTTGTTACATCACTTATATGTATAATCATGCTTTCTTGTTATATTACCCAGCATAGTTGTCAAGATTTTATTGTTCTAAAAGAAAGGGGTGCAATAAACAAATATCAACTAGAATTTTCAACATAGAGAAAATTGCCATGGCTTTTTCAACTGGAGTACAATTTAGCCTTGATATTTGATTTTGAATGCATTTTAAACATATGACATACAGAATAAATTAACTATAAATGGCATGTATTATGCAGCTTTGATGAAATAGTCTTAATTAAAGTTTTAAAAGTCTGTTTATTTTGGTCACTATGGTTACATCATCTCCAACATATATGCATAACTCTTTATTCTCTAATTAAAATACAAAAATATTTTGCTTTATAGTGACATTTGGCACTATCTTTATAATATGCATCCTGAACAAACACTGTTGTCAGGTTGTTAAAATGGAAAGAGCACTAGTCTAACTTCGTAGCAGATATCTGAGGTTCAAGACATTCTTTGGCCGCTAACAAATGCTGTGACCTTGGGTGAATCATCTGGACCTCACAGTCTCAAAAATAAGGGAGGTTGCACTCAATGATGTTTAAAATTTCTAAAATTCAAATCTCTAATTTAGGTCTTCCTAAAAGATTTTTCCATCAATGCATTTTTACAAGATAAATTTCAAGCTATACAGTCTGTAACACAGGATCCTCTGTCTTTTCCTTCTAGCATTTCAACCAAGCACTCTCTACAATGAAACATCTTCTCCACAGGGGTTGATGGTAACCTTCCCTGGGCAATTCATCAAATTTAAGACTGAATTTTTATGTTTTTATGTATAAACCTTGTTACCTAAAAATATTATAGCATTAATAGTACTAATATTAACATTACTAATACCAATGGTGATTCAAGGCCCCAGCCTAATTTAGTTCAAGGGCTTTACCAATAATAATAATTATTATTACTATTTATAGGATACCATGTACCTCATACTATGCTGTACTCTTTATATTTTTGTCTTTTTTAGTCCTCACAGCTAGCTCCTCTTATTTTCCCTCTTTATAGATCATTCCTTGCTTGTCTTAAAAGTAATAAAATGAATGCTCAATTGGCCTAGAAAGATTTTTAAAAGTTTATTACATTTAATTAAGCTCTCCTCCTTTTCTATTCTGCCTCAGAAATGTAGTAAATAGCTCAAGGGAGGTAGGCCAGCAAATTAACTCTTCCTAGTTTGTGTTGCAGGGACAAACTCACACAGGTAAGAAAAGAACTGAGATTTTCAGGATGGTAAATGTGAAAAGATAACATAGCAAACCCGTAATTTCATGGATTCTTTAATAAATTCTATATGCTGAGTTGCCTAATGATGAATTTCTATACTTCTGACTATTCAAATGAGTTTTGCAAGCATGACGTCTTAAATCTTACTGTTTAACTTTCATTTACTTTTATTCATTTTTCTTTTTTTCTTTTTTTTTTGAGACAGAGTCTCACTCTGCGGCCTGGGCTAGAGTGCCGTGGCGTCAGCCTAGCTCAGAGCAACCTCAAACTCCTGGGCTCAAGTGATCCCCCTGCCTCAGCCTCCCAAGTAGCTGGGACTACAGGCATGTGCCACCACACCTGACTAACTTTTCTATTTTTAGTAGAGATGGGGTCTTACTCTTGCTCAGGCTGGTCTTGAACTCCTGACCTCAAGCGATCCTCCTGCCTTGGCCTCCCAGAGTGCTAGGATTACAGGCGCGAGCCATCGCACCCAGTCGTCCTTTACTTTTACATTTAAGTAGAGTTAGATAAGCTATGTTGTATTTATCATAGAGTAGATCCACTTCCATATTGGAAAAAATAGAAAGCCATAACAAGACTCCCTTCACTGTTGCTTGTTATTACTCAGCAGAGTATCAATGATATCAGGTATCATGTTTAATAAATGTGTGTGTTCTAGCCATCTGGGAAAAAAAAAAAAAACCAAACCTCAGTTGTATCATGTTCATTATTTATTCAAAATTCAGCTACTTACTAAATTTCGAATGCTTAGCATCAGGGTGTGATTAATTAAAATTAATTTAATTAAGGTAACAACCAGAAATATTTAAAAAAATATAGCGGTACTTATATTTATAATTGAAGCCACATGCCCTAAGCCCTGAAAGTCATAAGGAGAAGTATACATAGCATGTAGCAATTGTTCTTGACCTCTCAGACAGCTAAGGCTGTGCAAATGTGTTCTAATTGTATTTGGCCAGAAGACTGACTGATAACTTCGTTAATTTTCACATCACTCTCAACATCATGGTATCTCTACATTACAGAGTGAGTAACTGTAGTATACAAACCCGAAGATTTTCCCAAAGTCATGAAATTCAAAAAAGAATCAGAAACAGGCCTTAGTTTTCACAATAAAAACTCTATCAAATTCCACCTTACATTTTGTAAGGTGGAAACAAAATAGTAGTAATAGTAATGCTTATCTTGGGAGGAAAAAGTCACTCCGATGGTAATTTTTAGCACTTGTCCATTTATCCAAACCAATAGAGCCATAGCAATTTTCCCTTAATCTCTGCTTTAGTCCAACCATACAGGAAAAAAAAAAAAAATCAGTGCACCACAAATCAACACTGAAATAAACTGGCAGAGCTGTTTGGGGAATTGTGTAGGATAGTTTCACTCACTAGCTCATGTTTGCCACCAGTGCTATTTTCGTGAGGAAAAATCTACAGGAAAATTGACAAAAACATATTACTGACAGGTGGTGAGAGCCCCTGTTCTATATAAATCTACATTATTCAAGAAAGAAAATAGTATGTCAGGACAACTTCACTGCTTTCGTTCCCTGCTTTCAATTTCTACTGCTATTGTTATATTGGTGCTCACTCTTAAAATGAAGCAACTCTGAGGTCAAGAATTTGATATAAGCTGTTAAATGCAGGTCTCAATTTGGATATGCTCTTTAAGAAAATTATTTCCCAACAGGCCATCCTCTAATTCTGTTTTCTCTTATGATTTGTTGCTTGTGTAATTTTTATATGTCAGAGTTGGTTAGCTCATGGTGCTAATGAGGCCAAGGTCATGAGTCTGATTCCTGAATGAGCCAGTTAGTTTTGTTTAAGAGAAAAAAAAAAAAAGAAAGGCCCTGTAGCCAGTACCTATAGCTACAGCCAGCTAGGGTACAAATTCATGTCCTTGGTAAAAATAGGAACCAGAGAAGGTATAGATGGGGCACATGTTCTAACGGCAGTGAGTAGAGTTTTTTTTCACATTCAAATAGAGAGAGTAGAGTTCCTGTAATGTTCACATAAACATTGGGAGATTATGTTGTAAAATCATAATCATGCCAATTACACATTAAAAATATTTTCAGAATATATCAACAACACATGCTTACATGCAAGAGGATTTTATTTATTTATTTTTTCAAGAGACAGGGTCTGGCTCTGTTGCCCAGGCTGGAATGCAGTGATGCCATCATAACTTACTGCAACTTCAAACTCCTGGTCTCAAAAGTGATCCTCTTACCTCAGCATCCTGAGTAGCTGAAACTACAGGCACACACCACCACGCCCAGTTAATTTTTAAAATTTTTTGTAGAGATGGGGTCTTGCTATGTTGCCCAGGTTGGTCTCAAATTCCTGGGCTCAAGCAATCCTCCTACTTCAGTCTCCCAATATGCTGGGATTACAGGCATGAGAGAATTTGAAAGGTCTCAGAGGGAAAACAAGTAATACACACTTATGATGGTGACATGTTCCAGAGATACATGTGCATAGGGCAATGTATAATATGGATAATTATGAAATCTTATATATAAATAAGAACATAAAACTGACAACTTCAGGCATAGATAAATTAATAGATAAAGAATATGATGTTTCAGGAAGTAATGAGGTTTGCTTAGAGCACAGGATAAATAAAGGGGAATAGGGATAAGTACCATATTATTCAAAGACCTAATGAGTTTGGAGCCACTCCATTTTTGTCTAGGCTAGGGACATTTAAATGTACTTAGCCACGTTTTGAGAAGATTTACGTAAGAACAGTATACGAAATGGACTGGAGGGAGGTAGAGTCTGGGGAAACTGGTTAGACTACTACTGTAATAGTCCTGGCCAGAGGTAATGAGAGCTTATAATAAAATAATAACAGAAGGTGACTAGACGGATACAAATCTGTAGAAGTAGAAAATATAGCACATGTCAGTTTAATAAGCAATTGAATGCATAGATTAAGAGCCTGAATTATGGAGCAAGACTGTGTGGCTTTGAATCCTATCTCTTCCATTTACTAGTATTCCGACGTTAGGAAGCAACCTAATTTCTCTGTATATCAGTTGATCTTAACTGTAAAATGGGGATCACAGTAACTCCTAATTCATAGGATTGTTGTGAAGATGAAATGTTAAGGGACTGGCACACATGGAAAAATTATTATTATTATTGAATATATGTGGGAGGCAAGGGAGAGAGGTATCAAGAAAACCACCAGTGGCCGGGCGCGGTGGCTCACGCCTGTAATCCTAGCTCTCTGGGAGGCCGAGGCGGGCGGATCGCTCAAGGTCAGGAGTTCGAGACCAGCCTGAGCAAGAGCGAGACCCCGTCTCTACTAAAAATAGAAAGAAATGATCTGGACAACTAAAAATATATATATAGGGAAAAAATTATCCGGGCGTGGTGGCGCATGCCTGTAGTCCCAGCTACTCGGGAGGCTGAGGCAGGAGGATCTCTTGAGCCCAGGAGTCTGAGGTTGCTGTGAGCTAGGCTGACGCCACGGCACTCTATCCAGGGCAACAGAGCCAGACTCTGTCTCAAAAACAAAAAAAAAAAGAAAACCACCAGTGATTGAACCTATATAACTAAGGAGGGTGATGATAACATTAAAAGAAATAGATTCCAGAGGAAGGTAAATAAATTTATTTAGTAAATATACTGAGTTTGGGGACTAGGGATATATAGGTAGGAACAATGGTTAGAAGATTAGGTCTGGTGCATGAGAGAATGAGCAAAAAAGAGGGAGATAAACCCAATAGTCCTGTGTGTTGAAGGATTTATTTATTGAAGCTTTGGGACTGCCAAGGGAAATGAGGAAAGAAGGGAAGAGAGGGGAATTATAAAAGCAGATGAAGTGTTTCATATCCAAAGGTAAGATCGGCTATACTAATGGAGTAAATAAGATATAAATATAATGTCATAGAGTTGGAGCTTCATAAATATTAGTTGAAAATTTGCTAAATTATAAAAATTACTCTCAATTATACAATTCCATTCTATGACCTACATATTTTCTAGAGAAAATAATATAATGATGGTAGCATATAACAAATAGCTTCAAGGTTCAATGGAATATGATATATCTAAATTGTTATGTTAAGTACTATTGATTTTTTTCTTATGGTTGTTCTACATTCCTATAATTATCTACGTGGAAAAAAAGTAAGCAAAACTTGTCAGCCTCCCGTAACTGATATTCACAAATATAATTTGAATAACTCAAAGGAAAAATACAATTTCTTTAAAAACTCTAAATAGCCCTACGGAAACAATCTCCATCATTGGATTCCAATAAAAATGTTACAAAATGTTATTCCATGCAGATGTAAGACACTTCCTCTTTCTGGGTCTCAGTTTTCTCATCCATAAATTAAGAACAATGGACTAGAATATTTCTAAATTACTTTCCAGTCCTAATAAATAAAGGTATTATCTTTACAGAAATCTTGCTTGGATAGTCCGGCACTGGGTAGTGAAAGAAAACAGGGGGCAGGCCAGTCACCCTCAGATAATTTACAGGAGAAAGTCAGGGGCTGTCTGTTACTTAAGAGGTGAGGTCCAGGGTAGACAGCAAAGGCTGGTGTGTGACAAGATAAACTATGAGCCTACCGAGGATAAGAAAGCAAGGAATCCATTCAGGTATAGGGGTGACTGGTAGACTGCAGATTGGATCCAGCCAATAAATTCTGCTAAATACCTTCCTTCAAGCTGTTTTTATAGGATCACCTCTGTACATAGAAGCTTGTATTCGAACCTGGTCTCAAGCACTAAAATTTTACCTTAGCTACTTTTAACATACTATTATCATAAAGGGAATAAGGTAGCTTTTGAAATTCAAATGTTATCTCTTGAAGTAGCCACTCTGAACTGTAATCACTATTCATGTACAAATTCGGAACAAACTAAGAAAGACAAGAGAATCAAGAAAATGTGAAACCAAGACTATTAAGGGAATGTTGTTTTTCCCTGGAGTGTAATTAAGTCCAACGGCTTAAATTGAAACAAGGAAATAAATACCTAAAACAATGCAACCCTAGTGATTCTATACAAATAATCAAGTACTTATAAAACATACATTTCCTAAATTTAGTTGTTATATCTGCTATGAAAGACTAGACCTTCAAATATCTAAATCTTTAGTCTTGATATACACAAAATAATAACAATAAAGAAATGTCAACACAGAGCTAAAATAAAAACTATAAGGCCTAAGCAACAAAGACTATAAAAACATGAGAGATGTTGAGTAGGACACAGAGGTACTACAATTCATAGTGACATTATATAAACTCTAAGAGTAGATGTGTTAGCCTCAGTCTTTTGTAGGCTCACAGATCCTTTTTAACTTTTTTGTTATCACTCAGTCTTCTCTTTCAATTAATTAGGGAATGCTTATCTGACTTGTCACTTTGCTTCCTGTTTTAATAAGCTTTCGTGGGTAAGTGTGCTGCGCTATTGCTCAGCCATTTAAACACTGTGTTTTTCTTTTGAATAAATTTCCAAATGGTTAGTTTATTAAGGATTTCTATCCTGACTGCTTCTAAATGTATTTGAAGTAACTTATACAAAATTTAATGTAAGAAAATTAAATATGATGTGAAAATAGCATTGTCAAGGCTGATAACAGTTGATAGTCTCTTGAGGGAGTTGAGGGATTGGACGAGCTAGTTTTGAAAATCGGATATTGAGCATGAATATAAGTTCTCTGGCAGCTAAGCTGAAGAGTGATGCATGTAACATGATTTTTAATGTCTGACTAAAAGGAAACAGACATCTTTCTACACAAAGACCTTTCTGGCATTAAACTAAAAAATTCATCATGTGGATCTCTGAATGAGGGGCTTTGAAAACACAGTAGACAATGACTTCAACTATAATTTAGTAAAATCCACTGAAATACTGTACAAATGGATGCTTTAAAAAATTGCCTCTGTAAATAGCTGTTAAAACTAGCAGTATCAGTAAAGTAGAAATATCAGTAGTGTAAATGTCAGAAGGGCTGATTCAAATCCTGTGTAACATCAATCACCAGTAGATATTAATTCTTTCCTTATGTATAAACTAAAGATAACAATGTATGTCTTGCCTGACAACCAGATAGTTGAAGAATCAAATGACAGTATTGTACACGAAAGTGTTTAACTGCCGTGCTGATGGAAGCTATTCCTAGTACCATCACTACTATTCCATCACGAGAGTTAAAAATCACAGAATAAATATGGAAATAGACATACTAGGCTTCATAAAAGCCATTGGTGGTACCTTGTCTCTTGGCCCGACAATCCATTGTTCCATCTTGCAGTTACAACAATCTTTACAATGAACCTCAAGTGACTCCCTGGCCTAAATCTTTCAAGTACTCCATCACCTTCAGGATATAATTAAACCCAGAGCCAATTTCTTGGGCACGTGACCTACGCAGTCACACAGGGGCCCATGCTTATAGGAGGGCCCCATGCTTGGTTTAATACTCTTTTGCTGCCATCTTGAAATTCTTAACGATTTTTTAACAAGGGGTCCACATTTTCATTTTGCACTGGCCCCACAAATTATGTTGCCAGTCCTTATCGGACCCCTTGATATGAGATCCAAAATCCCTCAGAATGTGGCTCATACTTACCTCTCTAGTTTCACCTCCTTTGTTCCTTGGAACTTACTCTTAGGCTCTATCATGTAAACAACCTTTAGCTCACCAAATGTCCTATGCTCTTTCAATTTCCTTTGTCTCTGCTCAGAGTCTCTTTGTCCATCTCCCTTTGCGTTACAATAAAATGAATGCAAAGCAAATGGATCTCTTTTATAACAAAATCCTCAAATACAGTCTTACTTTCAGAATTCTATTGTATGTTGCAATGACGTTTTATGCAGGTGAAAAAATACTAAGCTCTGTCAACCCATGAATGTGATGGTATCTAAACATACATATGTGTGTGTGTGTATATACACACACACACACACACACATATATGTATTTTTTTAAGTTACTACCAAGTGAAAAATGAGAGTGGAAGGGAGGAGGTAAAGAATTGGACTGTTATTGTTTTTACTGCTTTGACCTCACGTTGAGCACAGTGTTCTGAATGGCATTGGTCGAAGGTCTGGGACTGCCACCACGGTTCTCAGAGCTACAACTTCCAGATTCTGATTTAATTGGTCTGGGATGGTGCCCAGGCATCAGTATTTTTTTAAAGTTCCCCAGGTGATTCTAATGTGTATCCAGGGTTGAGAATCACTGAGTTACAAGAACTTTAAAGAGCAATAAGTTAAATGAGATGTAGCAGCTCAAGGTGTTGAGGTATAAATAAGCCAACTAATTACCAGAGCAGGACTGCTGGGGAAGCCTATTAAATGGACAATGTAAATGAAGACATAAACAGACTACTGCTTAAAGCAAATCAAATAGGAAGGATTAGAGGTATTACCACATGTATTGTATTTGTGATTTATCTTGAATATTTCTGAGTTTCTGAACAAACTAAACAATGTCCATATAAGTTGAAAGGCAAGCAGTGTGAAACTACCATTTCAACACCTGAGAAGATTATAGACAAATGTTACATAATCATGGACACATGTTTTAACATCCATTTAGAAAACAAGATGTCTATACCCTTGCTGAATGCTCAGATTTCTCTCTAAACAATTCTGTATTTGGCTGATAGAGTCCATAACTCATTTGAGTAAAAGCAATATGTTCACCTACAAAACAACCATGGGAACAGCAGTATCCTGGACAAGAAAATTGGTAAACTCAGAAAATATGTGGGAAGAATTCATCAATATAAACACATTAGCTAACTAAGAAAATTGGATAATGAAGTTGTTACAAGAGAAGGAATGCTGCTCACAATAAAATTTAAAATGAAAGACCTGGAGCAAATGACATGTTAAGTCCATGGGGGTGCTGAGTAATCAAGAAGGACAGATGAGGAGATTAACCAGTTTCAATGGCTGGCTTTCCAATGTTACAGGAAAGTGCTCTTCGAGTGAAAAAGGTTCGTAAAAAGAGAAAGTGACGGCTTATGGGAAAAGAATATAGGATTTGAAGTCAGGCAGATGTGGGTTTGAGTCTGGCTTAGCCACTTACAGACTAGCCATAGATTTTGGACAAACTGCTTCAACTCTATGAATTTCAGTTTTTCTCATCGTAAAAGGTATTAATTGGTAAAACATTAATAATTGTTGAAGCTGAGCGATAGGTACACAGGTGTTCGTCATGTCATTTTCTCTCTGTTTTTGTGCATGCTTAATATTTCCATAATACACAAGTTAAAATAATTTGTATCTTGATGACTTAGGGTAAAGATTAAAAATAAATGTGAAGAGCCCAATCTACAATAGACACTAAATAAATGAATTGATCTTCTTTTCCTAATATAACTTCCATTCTCTTACCTCTCCACTCTCATCCTTGTTCCTTACAGGCATGCTGTTCAATTGCAACAACAGTCCACTATCATCCCACCGATGCAGTCTACAGGAAATTCAACGATGCTCCAGTATGGAGATCTTTGACACCTGGCTGATTCTATACAGTTTATTCCACTTAAAATCCTTCCATGTGACGTCAATAGCCCTCTTCTCTCATGGTCACACACTGGCACTCTGTTATCACCTGGATGACAAATAAATGCTTATTCCACCTCTGAAATCTTAAACTCAAGATCTCACTCTATGCCAGAGTCTCAAGGCCTTCCACTCCCACATACCCTCACACTCTACAACGTTCGTTCTTGAATCCCACAGAGAATTTTAGTTCCTTATTAACTTCATATGTGATCTGACTAACCAGACTTGCACTGCTCTTGAAATCTCCAAGTACTACACTATCCCATTTTATGATCACAATCACATAGCCTGTAAGCCCTGTCATTCCCTGTATGCATGTTCTGTGCCTGCAGAAATCTTTTTATTTAAGCCATCTATTAGTTGATTCCTGGCCTCCCTTCCTTTACTACCCAGCATGGTCCCATGGCTCATCACTTAAACTATGTCATCACCGCCCCTGTGAATTTCCTTCAACCTGTCTACTTCCAGGTCTGCCAAGTAGAGCTCCAACCCTGGGTCCGTACTGCAAGTACCATCTGTGCTGTTATACTAGGGTGACTGTACGATACTGAAGAAAATTATCCAGGTAGAAAGTAGCAATAATACTAATTTATACTCTCCAACCTTAGCCAAGCCCTTGGCATCATCTATAATTTTATTTGTATGTGGTTAGCTTTCCCCTCCTTTACTGCACTGCTAATATACCAAAATCGCCACCTTTCTAAAGTCTCATAACTAGACTCTCCCAACCAAACAGAAAATCCAGATCTGCTTTTGAGTCTTCCTTGCCATAGACAACAAGATGTTTGTCTTTCTGAAAGTATAATATACTTTTAAAACCCTTTTTTTTGAGAGACAGAGTCTTACTCTTTTACCCTGGCTAGAGTATAGTGCATTCCTCATATAGCTCACTGCAAACTCCTGGGCTTAAGCGATTCTCCTGCCTCAGCCTCCAGAGTAGCTGGGACTACAGGTGTGCACCACCACACCTGGCTAATCATTGCATTTTTTTTTTTTTTGCTAGAGATGGGGTATCATTCTTGCTCAGGCTGGTCTCTTGAATTCCTGACCTCAAGCATCCTCCTGACTGGGCCTCCCAGAGTGCTAGGATTATAGGTATGAGCCACCACATCTGGCCTAAAACCTCTGTTTACACAGGTCAGAACATCAACTTCAAGAAACGAGAGCTTGATTCTGTACTCTAAATACTGAGTCATTTACACTCTGATAATCTGCACGTGTGTGGTGGCAAATAAAAGCACCTGACATTCATGCCTAAAATCACTATAAATGGCCGGGCGCGGTGGCTCACGCCTGTAATCCTAGCTCTCTGGGGGGCCGAGGTGAGTGGATTGTTTGAGCTTGGGAGTTCGAAACCAGCCTGAGCAAGAGCGAGACCCTATCTCTACTAAAATTAGAAAGAAATCAATTGGACAACTAAAAATATATAGAAAAAATTAGCCGGGCATGGTGGCGCATGCCTGTAGTCCCAGCTACTCGGGAGGCTGAGGCAGGAGGATCACTTGAGCCTAGGAGTTTGAGGTTGTTGTGAGCTAGGCTGACGCCACGGCACTCTAGCCCAGGCAACAGAGTGAGACTCTGTCT
>CAUYSK010000189.1:0-22978 GCA_963575035.1 Avahi laniger | reverse complement strand
CCGTCTCTACTAAAAAATAGAAAGAAATGATGTGGACAACCAAAAATATATATAGAAAAAATTAGCCGGGCATGGTGGTGCATGCCTGTAGTCCCAGCTACTCGGGAGGCTGAGGCAGGAGGATCGCTTGAGCCCAGGAGTCTGAGGTTGCTGTGAGCTAGGCTGATGCCATGGCACTCTAGCCCGGGCAGCAGAGCGAGACTCTGTCTCAAAAAAAAAAAAAAAAAAAAAGGGTGAGTGATTATGTTCTGACTCGGAAAAATATCTCCTATATAATTGGTTAAAAGATAAATTGCACAAGAATGTAATATTATTTCATTTCATATTTTAGTATAAACATAGAAAACATCTGAACGCATACCTAACAAGTTTAACTGTAGTTGCCTTTTGGAAAGGGGAATTAATGAGATTTTTTTAAAATACTGTTTGCTTCTTTTAATGATGTATTGGTTTTTTTCATAATTAGAAACACCCATCTTTTTGGAGGTTTTTAGACATAGTTGCTATCTCCTTAGCTTCTTCTCTGCAATCTACAAATTATGGTACACAGAATCAAAGGGAAGCTGTTTAATTGAAAGTAGGAACAATTAGTTGAAAATTAATGTTTCCAGTTTCGCATTTTGTCATTATTTACAAGCAAAGGTTGGCCAAAATAAGGGAAGAGCACTGTAACTGTTAATACCTATTTACAAAATGACCATCCAGTAATGTATGCCTTATTTTTGGAAACTATAATCTATTAGAATGGCATTAATTATGTATTTGTCTATTTAGGATAAGAAATGTAATAATCACTGTGATATTATACATTCTATGATTAAAATTCTATTTCAAATATTCTTTTTTCAGTTTTAGCCAACAAAAAAATGGCCATTGCTTTTCTGTTTTAAATTTTTTTGCTTTTGTTTTGTTTTTTAATGTAGAGGAGCTTCAGGGTGAGGGGAAGGGGAAGAAACTTTCTCAAAGTTAGCTGGATGTGGTGGGCACATGCTTGGGCTAGCTCTTCTGGAAGCTCAGCAGGAGGATTGCTTTGAGCCCAGGGGTTTGAGACCAGCCTGGGCAACAGAGAGATCCCTCCTCTAAAAAGAAAATTAAATATTGCAGAAATAAGACTAAAAAGTGACAATTATGACTGGAAATATTCATTTTAAACTGATAAATTGTTTCAATCAATATGTCTTTTTTTAAAATTATGGCTAAAAAAGCATAAAATTGACTATCTTAACCATTTTTAGGTGTACAGCTGAGTAGTGTTAAGAATATTCACATTGTTATAAAATCTGTCATTTTAATGGATTGGTTTTCAGTCAACTGCTTTGTAACCTATTTGCCTATATCACTATGTACAGCAGGACTTTTAACTTCCCATGGTATGGACACACAAAACAACAAGCTTCATACCAGCTATACAATGCTGTTCAGTGTTTACTTCATAAACCTTTAAAGAATCATATAATAAAATTTAGTTTTATAGTAGTGTTTTCTCTAATTCTTTTTACAAATCAGAATTTTGAGGGAATATGTAAAGTTGTCAACAAGCTAAACCAACCAATCATTGTGCAAATTAATGAAAATTAAAGGGATTCTTTCTGAAAATTTTACTAGAGGGATCTAGATTTTAATGTCATTAATCTCATCAACACAGGACTTTCGGAGAATCTCTTTGCCAGTTTCTTTCAGTCCCCAACCTTTTTGGCACCAGGGACTGGTTTCATGGAAGACAATTTTTCCACAGACCAAGACTCTGGGGGAGGTGGTGCGGAGCTCAGGCGGTGATTCTCGGCCCCTTTCCTAATAGACCAAGGACTGGTACTGGGCCAAGGTTCGGGGGTTGGGCACCATAGAGGGTCATGCCAACTGGCACCATATGATACAAAGAGAACCTGCTTCATCAGGTAAGAAGGATGAGTTGGTAGAGTTAGGGTGTATTTAAAGAATAAAAGGTTTGCTTTTTTATATCTTTATAAAATTAAATTTTGTAAGGTGTGTTGAATAATATAGAATCAGGAATTTTAGAGCAAAGTGATTTTAGAAATCAGATAATGCAGTCATTGTCATATACTTTTACGTGGCATATGTATGCATAAAAACTTTTGGTCATCTCTCCTCATAAATACGTTCTTTACTACTAATTCATACATTAAATATCATTATTGTTAACCTTTTAATGTTTTTACACAGTAAAAAATTATGAATACTCATTTTTAATACTTTATGCCCCAGAAGATCACCTATGCACCCCTGAAGGTCCCTAACTTAATTCTACACTCTTGCTTGAGGTAACTCAGCAAGTAACTGATAGAGGTAGTATTATGGCCTAAGTCTCTCAAATTGATTTTATGTTTTCTACTTTTTTCTCACCTTTATTGCTGTAGAAAGGGATAATTTCCTTCATGAAATACTTTACTTTGCAGAGAAAGTCACTGTGTCTGGTACATGATTGATACCTATTAAATGTTTGTTAAATGAGCAGCATCACCAAGAGTGCGATTTCCCCTCCAAATAATTAGGGCTTTGCTTTTGTTCAAGTACTTCAGGGTTCTTGGGATTGCAAACTGCTAAGTTTTCTTGCTTTAAAACATCCTTGATCAGGGCCAGGCGCGATGGCTCACGCCTGTAATCCTAGCTCTCTGGGAGGCCGAGGCGGGCAGATCGTTCTGAGCTCAGGAGTTCGAGACCAGCCTGAGCAAGAGCGAGACCCCCCGCCCCCCGTCTCTACTAAAAAAATATGAAAGAAATTAATCGGACAACTAAAAATATATAGAAAAAATTAGCCGGGCATGGTGGCTCATGCCTGTAGTCGCAGCTACTCGGGAGGCTGAGGCAGTAGGATCGCTTGAGTCCAGGAGTTTGAGGTTGCTGTGAGCTAGGCTGACGTCACGGCACTCGCCCCAGGCAAGAGAGTGAGACTCTGTCTCAAAACAAAAAAAAAAAAAAAGTGTTCTATAATTTCTAATTTCCACAAATTTTAGACTAGTGGTCTTCCAAATTAATCATTAACAGGAAAGTTTAAAGAAATACTCGGGTTAGATATTTCTATGGAAAAAGGCCACTATCTATGGATGAGACACAAACCAAATCTGACAATACTTCAGCATCATTATAAAACTAAATGGTAACAAACCTTTTGGATAGTTCACAACATATACCAGATTCCCCCAACCAGCATCGGGGGCGTGCAGAATTCCTTCTACCAGCCGGACACCTCTCATACATTGAGACACTGGATTCCTGTAGCGCAGCCCACACGCCCCTGGAAACTGGGCTGTAACTGTGGAGAGCAGCACCGTCCCATCGTCTTCTGATGGTATTTCAATGGGTTCGTCATTCTCATCTTCGGTTACCCGAATATATTCAGACATCTTTTCTTATTTTTTTCTTAAAGGGAAAAGAAATACGAATGATCAACATTCATGTCAAAGAAATTGTTTCGTTATACTTAATACCATAATACCATCATGTTATTGTTCTGACTTCGGGGAAAATTGGATTCTTACGCGTACTGGTTACCCCTGAAAAATGAGGAAGTAAAGGCAAGGATGGTTCACTGATTCAATAAGTACTTAGTGCGTGCTTACTAAGCATCAAGTGCTGAAACTGTAACTCTAAGTCCCACGTGGCATGCTGGTTACAAGGGGGGTGAGCAAGACAAAGACAGTAAACAAGTAACTATTTTATTGCTACAATCGTGAAAGAAGCAAATAATTCTGAAAGCCGGGGAGAACCTCAATTGGTTGGACACTTGAGTGTATGGATCAAAGCAGATTTTCCTAAGCAAGCGATGCATAAACTAAATCTTGAAAACTGGAAGCAGTGAACCAAAGGTAAGGAACAAGAGAAAGTTTCTCTCTGTTCCTCATTTTGGGACTTCGGGGGCTCTGCAAACTTAAGCCACAAGGACTGCAGCGACAGGTCCTTCATGAGGCGGCCGCCACCTCCCAGAAGCCAGCACGTGACGGCCCAGGGAGTTTTTCAGCGCGGCCCAGGGTGGGGCTGCAGGGGTACAAGGCCTGAGCGGGCAGTGTCCCGCACAGTGCAAAGTCCCGAAGGCAGAAGCGCTGCCGGGCCCGGAGGCCAGCCCAATCCTCCGCCTGAGTCTGGGCTGCACCGCTGGCCCAGCGTCCCTGCTTCGGCGCCGGCTGCCGTCCCGCGCGAAGCCCTAACGACGCTCCCGCGCGAGCCCGCTCGGGCAGGGCAAGGCAGGCCCGGCCTCACCGCTCCCTTCCCGGGGCGGGGGCCGAACCCGCTATGCCCGCGTTGGGCCGCCCCAATACAGGAGCCGGGGCAACCGGGGCGTCCTCCGTGAGAAGCGTCAGCGACTCACCCGCTAGGCCGCTGCTAGGAAGCCCGACAGGCAAACCGAAGCAGCAAGGGATCCAAAAGCAGCCCAGCCAGCGCTTCGTCCCCACAAAATGGCGCTAGGGCCGCCTCCTCCCCCCGCCGGCCGTCGTGCCCGCCCACCGGGTCCCCATCGATAGGGGGAGTGCGCCGCACGGAGCCACAATAACCTTCTCCCCAGGGAGTTGGCCTCCCTCCTGGGAACTTGAGCTGCAGAGAGAATTTGAAAGCTAAAACAAGACCAGGACCTGGGCCTGAAAAGCTAAAGGTTGAAAAAAATGTGGATGCACAGGCTCTTAACTCCCCCCACGTAACGTGGCAGATGGTTTCGCCTGACCAACCGCCGGTCCCGGGTCCCTGTCCGAGCTCGCGTACTTTGAAAGTGCGCGAGAGTAGCGGCCAGAAAGGGTGGGGCGGGACCGGGCCATGCGGGGCGGGCCCATGGGGGCGGGGCCATGCGGGGGCTGGGCTCGGGGGTACCCGGCCCTCCCGACTTTCCCAGAGTTGGGAGCGATGGGGAGGCCTCAGCCCTTTTTCCAAAAGCCAGGCAGTGCGTCCTCTCCCGGCTCAGCTAGCCAACCTCTAAACTTGGAAACAGTAACTTTGTTCTAAATAATAGCAATAATAGCGCTATTATATGCCGGGTGCTAAGTACTCACATATTGAATTGCCCCAACAGGCCAGACTTGGTGACGTGTGCGCGAGTAGTCCCAGCTACTCGGGAGACTGAGGCAGGAGGATCGACTGAGGTCAGGAGTTCAGCTTGCAATGAGCTATGATTGCATCGCTGCACTCCAGCCTGGGTGACAGAGACCGCATCTCTAAAATAAATTAATTACATTAAATTAAATAATTGCCCCAACTGTCTGGTGTGGTAGGTACTATTGATACTATCCTCATTCTGCAGGTGAGGAAACTGAGACCTAGCTAGGTTAGGTATCTTGCATAAGGTCACCAAGGAATGCATAGTAGACTTGGGATTTGACTCCCACGGCACAAAATACCAGCATGTTCAGCTCTAACCCTCTAATAATAATAATACTGTACTGTCATATTTTAAGACACAGTTTTTGTTTCAAATTTCTGAAGTCAGTATGTGATTTCAGTTCCAGTTTCAGTTGATGACGTGTCATAGTTTACTTGGCAACAATTTAAATTTCTTAATATGTACATATATCAATTCAATGAAATGCAGTATAACAAAGGTGTACACAGACTCAAGTACTTTTATATGGATTAGCTCCTCTCATCCTCACAACCCTGTAAGGTAGGTGCATACTATTATGAGGCACAGAGTAACTCTGCCCAAGCTCTTGTGACCAGTAAGTGGTGGAGGCGAGATTTGAACCCAGGCACAGTGCCCTCTGCTTCTTACAGCCTTCTAGGGAAAAATGGTTAAGTCCTGCAAGCCCATCTCTTATGCCTGCTGTTCATATTAACCAGAGTATGCCTGAACCTATTCGAAGGGATGAGGGAGGAAGACTGGAGACAGTTATAGTCAGTGGCCTTTACCCACCCCCAAGAGTGGCCCTGCACAGGGGACGACACTAGACACATGGCCACTGATGGGCACGAACATTGCGAAGCACTGGATAACTGCAGAGGCCTGTGTCATTTCAATGAATCCGCTCAGCCACTTTGGGGGAGAAGTCAATTTTATTATCTGCATTTTGCAGAAGAAGAAAGAAACCGAAGCTCAGAGGCCATGTGACTGGCCTGAAGTCACAGACTTGCCCAAGGATGTCACCCAGCCTATAAATTGCTGTCCCAGTACTGTGGAGTCTTAGGTGCAGAGCTGGGTGTGCAGAAGGTACCAGGGAAAGGTCACGCAGGTTCCTGCCCCTCAGAAGCTTGCAGGTGAGCTGGGAAGACCAGCAAACGCAATCTTGAAGAAGGTAAGTAACTCAATGAGGAAAAGAATAAGGCCACAGCGAGGCTGGACCACAGATCCTCCTGCTCCTGTGTCAATTCATCTCTGGGTTTCAGCTTCACGGTGCTGATTGTCCAGAGTTCTCAGAATCAGCACTGATTGTCAGAAGTTGTTTGAAATATAGTGTTTGGTAAGTTCTCTTGGTTGGTTTGTTTGCTTGTTGTTTACACCCCTTACACATTCAGCCTGTCTGTTATCAGAGAGAGGGCCAAAAACATCTCCTGTCTTTTGGACATTTATTAAACGCTTTCTGAAGGCAATGGATCAGAATGAGTGTACCGAGCCCTTAGGATTTACCTGCACTATGCTGACCTGCAGTTAAAGGTACACACAAAAAATGAAAGTGTGTAATGTAGGTGAGGTATATAATCCACGTGGGGGTAGGGACAGGTGGGGAGCCCAACAGAGAACAGGAAACGATGCCAGGAGGCACAAGTCAGGGGAATGCCAGTGCTGGACAGAGGCTGAGGGTCTGGAGGCAGGTCCCCAGCAGTGCCCTGGGGAGCTGGCTGGCAGCTTAAGGATGCAGGGTGCAGCGTAAGGAGGGGCCCTGGGCAGAGAACCAGAGAGTCTGGGAGCAGGCCCAGTTTGCGACCAGGTCACTTGGGGTGTGCCTCCTCCCCTCTGGTGCCTCCCTTGAATTCTCCAGCTCTGTCAGCTCTGCAAGGTAAACCAGAGGAGCTCTGCAAGTGTCCCTGACAACTGAGAGAAATACCACGGTACTCAGGTTATTTAAGTAAAGGCGCCTTTATCGAGATTTAATTTCCTTTTAATCTTCGTGTTTTTGGCTCCTGCCAAAATGAAAAGCTGCCTCCCCAACTATTCTTTTTTTTCTTTACTTTTAAAATTTTAACAATGCTGACTTTAAGCTGAGATTCCCAACTGTTCTAACTTAGATTTAAATAAAAACCGTTTTACTCTGAAACAATTTAATCTTTACGATAGAGCTGCAAGAACAGTATAAAGAACTCCTTTGTATCCTTCGTCACATTCACCAACTGATTGCATTCGCTTTATCACTCCCGCTCTAGACAAAGAAAATAATATGTACCTGGAAGTATTTGCATATCCATTTGAGAATTAGTGGCAGACCTATGCTCCCTCCTTTCCCTTTAAATACTTCAGCTTGTCTTTCCTAAGGACAAAGACATTCTCTTACACGCTCACAGTGCTACTATTAAATTCAGGAAATTTTTTTTTGTTTGAGATGGGGTCTAACTCTGTCACCCAAGCTGGAGTGCAGTGGCATGATCACAGCTCACTGCAGCCTCAAACTCCTGGCCTCAAGCGATCCTCCCACCTTGGCCTCCCAAAGTGCTAGGCTCATGGGCATGAATCACCACACCCAACCAACATTGCCACTTTTGAAGAGTTCAGGCCTGTTTGTTTTGTGGAATGTACCTCAATTTGGGTTTGTCCGATGTTCCCTCATGATTTGATTCAGGTTGTAAGTGTTTGGCAAGGAGACCACTGAAGCGATGCTGCATCCTTGTATATCACGCAGGAGGCACGTGCTGTCTGTTGGTCCCTTACCAATGATGTTAACCTTGATCTCTGCTTACAGTGGTGTCTGCTGGTATTCTTCACTGTAACGTTACCATTTTCCCCTTTTGGAACTAATATTCAATAGGTTGATCCACTGAGACTACATAAATATCCTACTTGTCTTCAAATTTTTACCCAGTTGTTTTAGGATCTATTGATGAGTCTTATCTAATTAGTTATTACTAGGATAATTGCAAAATGGTGATTTTCTAATTCCATTATTTTTCAACATTTAAAAAAATTTTTCTATTAGGTGATTAATACAAAATGTCCAATTTCGAATCAGAGGTGTTTATTATATCTCAAACAAGAGGCAATTAATCAAAGTATGCGCCTAAGCTGTCAACACAGTTTTGCCATCTTAACAGTAGCTTGTTTATGCCAGCAGCGAAGAAGCCAGGAGAGCGAGTGGCAATGAAATCACGAAAGGTGTTTTCTACAGCTTGCTGAGAACTGAATATTTTTCCTTGCAAGAAATGGTCCAAAGCCTGGAAGAAGTGGTAGTCAGTTGGTGTAAGATCTGGTGAATACGATGGATGAGAGTTTCCGAGTCCAGCCTCTGTAGTCTGAGCAGCGTTGTTTGTATGACATGTGGTCGAGCATTGTCTTATAAGAGGATTGGCCTGTTTCTGTTGACCAGTCTTGGCTACTTAATCACAAGCATCCTCATCATTCGTTCGATTGGTTGCAGTAGACATCAGCTGTAATCGATTGACCAGGTTTCATGAAGCTGCAGTGGATAATACCAGCGCTGGACCACCAAACACACACCACTAGCTTTTTTTTGGTGAATATTTGGCTTTGGACTGTGTTTCGGCACTTCATCTTTATCCAACCATCGTGCTGAACGCTTATGATTGTCAGAAAGGATCCATTTTTCATCACACGTCATAATACAGTGTACAAATCGTTTGATTTTATGTCCTGACAGCAAAGAAAGGCAAGCTTCGAGACAATTTCTCTTCTGACGCTTGTTTAATTCATGCAGTACCCATCTATGCTGCTTCTTTACCTTGCTGATTTGTTTCGAATGGTCCAATATTGTTGGAATAGTAACGTCAAACCTTGCTACTAACTCACGTGTATGTTGAGATGAATTCGCTTCCGCTACAGCTTTCAGCTCATCATTATCCACCAGGTCTGAGATACACGTGATTCAGGTTAAACGTGAAGCCAGAACACGTCTTGGGTGAAGCCCTGAATGTCCCACTACACCCATCAGGAGGCATGCAATGCCTGGTGGTCTCACTTTCAGGGACGCTAAGTTTCATCTCTTGGTTAGGATTATGACTCCCAGATCTCTGCACAGAAAAGGTATAATTCCCCCCTTTGCAGTTTGCAGGCTGTCTCTAGATGCTACTGTGGCTCGGGGTGAATTCCCACTTCCCTCCAATCTCGCACCTAGTGGTCGTAACGTCCACTGATGATCCTTGCCTGGTTCAGTGACTTCACTGGGGATTGCCAAATAGCAAATTTTAAAATATTAGCATTCTTTCTACATTCTTTTGTAAAGAACTTTCCTTCATCAACTAGAAATGAAACACAGTTCCTCCTAAATGCCACTATTTGGCCTAGATTTTAGGTTTTAAAAATCATTTTTGTAAAAAGCCAATTACTGCAAAAAACCAGTAACAAAAAAACTGCAGTTCCTTGTTTTCTCAACCCCTGTATATCCCTTTCATAGGTAACCACTTTTTCAGTTTTTTCTTACAGATTTATCTACATTTTAAAAATAATAAATCTATATTATAACATTTTGACTCATCCACTTTAGAAAATATCTATTGATTTTCTCTTTCTTTTTCTTTTTTTTTTGAGACAGAGTCTCAATTTATCATCCCAGGTGGAGTGTAGTGGCTCACTGCAACCTCAAACTCCTGATTCAAGCGATCCTCCTGTCTCAGCCTCCTGAGTATCTGGGACTACAGGTGCAGACCACAATGCTGGGCTAATTTTTCTATTTTTAGTAGAGACAGGGTCTCACTCTTGCTCAGGCTGATCTCAAACTCTTGAGCTCAAGTGATCCTTCCCACCTGGGCCTCCCAGAGTGCTAGGGTTTTTTTTTCTTGTGTTAACGTAAAAGAAACCAAACTCTGTAAAATAATTTTAAAGAGATTTATTCTGAGCCAAATTTGAGGACCATGACCTGCCCAAGGGGACCACGCCCAAGAAGCCTTGAGCAAGTGGACTCAGTGTGGCTGGGTTACTGTTTGGTTTTATACATTTCAGGGAGACAGGGGTTACAGGTAAAGTCATAAATCAATACATGGGAGGCATACATTGGTTTGGCCTGAAATGGTGGGCCATCTCAAGGCAGGGCAGGGCTTGCAGGTTATAGGTGGGTTTAAAGATTCTTTCACTTGTAATTGGCTAAAGACAGGAAGTTTTGTCTAAAAGCTTGGAATGTTTTAAGACAAAGAGCTGTTAATCAGAGACAAGTCAGCAGACATATACTTGTTGTGTAAACTGGGGACCTGCAGGTTTGTCTTGCATACCCTTAGGCCTGTTAATGGGTTACGAAGGATGTCCCCAAGAAGGGAGGGGACATGATGAGGTATGTCTGAGCTCCCTCCTTGTGGCAGGCAATTTAGTTCTAGGATATCCCCTTGGCCAAGAAGGGGTCCATTCAATCAGCCAGTGAGGGGTGAGCCTTAAGATTTTATTTTAGTTCACACTTGAAATGGGGTCTTTTTTTTTTTGAGACAGAGTCTCACTGTGTTGCCCGGGCTAGAGTGCCATGGCGTCAGCCTAGCTCACAGCAACCTCAAACTCCTGGGCTCAAGCAATCCTCCTGCCTCAGCCTCCCGAGTGGCTGGGACTACAGGCATGCGCCACCATGCTCGGCTAATTTTTTCTATATATTTTTAGTTGTCCAATTAATTTCTTTCTAATTTTAGTAGAGACGGGGTCTCGCTCTTGCTCAGGCTGGTTTCGAACTCCTGAGCTCAAACAATCCACCTGCCTCGGCCACCCAGAGAGCTAGGATTACAGGCGTGAGCCACCACGCCTGGCCGATATTGGTTTTTGATGTATAAAATTTTAAATTTTTCATAAAGTCCAATTTATCTCTTTTTTTCTTTTGTTATTTATGCCTTTGGTGTCATATCCAAGAACTCCTTGCCAAATCTAACATCAGGAAGCTTTTGCTCTATGTTTTCTTCTAAGAGATTTGTAGTTTTAGGCCTTACATTTAGATCTTTGATCCATTTTGAATTAATGTTTACGTATGGTCTTAGATAAGGGTCCAGCTTCATTCTTCGGCATGTGGATGTCCAGTTTTCCCTGCACCATTTGTTGAAAGGACTGTCCTTCAGGGGAGGATGCTTTTTAAAGATATGGGTTATTAGCATGTGTCTGTGTGTTGCTGACAATGATCTAGTAGAGTGAGAGAAACGGATGATACAGGAAAAAGAGGAAACTACTTGAGGGGCAAAGGCCTTGAAGGTGAAGAGAGGTAGGGGTGGGTGCAGAAGCTGGAGGTGGATTTTGAGAGCGGGGCATCTACCCACTGTAAGAGGAAAGGCGTGAGGGCAGAGAGTGGGCGGATGAGGGAGGTTGCTGGAGTTGGTGCTGGGGAAGGGAGGTGTCCCTGTGCCGTTGTGTGGGGAAGACTGAGGAGAGAGGGGAGGGGCGCACAGTTGTCTGGAGAACCGGAAGTCTGTCCTTGGAAGTTGCGCTGAGGCCCGACTTCAGCTCCTGAGGGGTTTGGGCTCCAGGGCCAGGCATGACCCTTGTCTATTTGTTTCCAGTGCCAGAGCTGACTCCCCAGCAGGTCCCGCCGCCGCCACCACCACCGCTGCCACCACCGCCGTCCCTTGTCCCCTTGGAGGCCACTGACAGCATGCTGGAGCTGCCACACCCACTCCTGCAGCAGACTGAGGACCAGTTCCTGTCCCCGACCGTGACGTGCAGCTCCCCTCTGATCAGCTTCTCCCCGCCCTTGGACCAGGATGACTACCTGTGGGGCCTGGATGGGGGCGAGGGCATCAGCGACCTCTTTGACGCCTACGACCTTGGGGACCTATTGATTAACTGAGTTAATCAACCCCCAGCAGCCCCGCCCCTGTCTCTACCTCCTCAGACAGACTGGCAGGCCCTCTGCCCGCTCAGGGACATTGGACACCAGGTGCTGTCCTCAGGGCATGGGGTCTCCTCTCCCGACTCCCTCCTGGCAGAAGCTGTCTCGGGGGAGGTGGGAGATACAGTGAGGAGCGTATCCGGGTTGGGTCCTGTCCTTCCCAGAGGAAGCTGGGCCGGGGAAGGCCCCTCCAGTCTTCTGACCTCTGACCTCTCAGTGAAGGAAGGACGGCAGGTGAGGTGACCAGGTCCAGGGAAAGGCCCTGCTACCTCCTTTTGAGGGGTAATTAGGACCCTGGACTTACCAAGAAGCACTTAATACCTTTGTATTTATTTTAGATTGAGTTTTGTTTGTCCTCCCTGAGTTTTAGCAGGGAGATTGTTCTAGTTTTTGCCAAGACTTGTCCTCCAGCCCATGGGCACCTGTCACTGTCGCCGTCCCAGGGCCTCCCCCGTCAGCCTGCCCAATGCTAACTATTAATAATTGCACTTAGGACTCCTGATTCGAGTAAGCGGCGGCTGCCCTCTCCCCTGCTCTCGCTGACGTCGCCAGCTGAGGCGCCAGCCTTCTCCCTGGTCTCCTCTGTCCAGAGGTGGTTCCAGGGAGCCATCCCAGGGCGGGCGGCTTTGAGGCTCCTGTGGAATTTCTTACCTCTCCCTCCCCTTGGAACGTACAAATGATCCTCCAGGCAAGGGCAGAGAGGAGGTCCTGAGGAAAAGGCAGGCGGGAACGTGGAGGGAGCTGCCGTGGCTGCCACAGCACTTTTCCCCAGAATTTTTGCCTCGCCCTGGCCCAGGGCCCGTTTTACACCGAGGACCTGGAGGCAGAGGCAGCTCCGTCACAGAGAAGGGTGAGATTAAAACCAGAAACTGCGAGGGCCTCCCCCTGTGGTTGCTGGTATCATTCCCCGCTTCCCTGGGAGGATGTTTTGGCCGTGTTTGTTGAAGGGGATGATTCTTTAAGGACCTCCCCTTGCCCCCCGGCTCTCGCTCAGACCCCAAGGACAGAGGTGACCAGGGCTTGGTGGCATGTTTGCTCCTTGTCACTAGAATGCTGAAGGAGTGACAGCGAGGGGTCTTCGTGGCGGAGCAGCCTGTGGCAGCTAATGGGGAGATGGGCTCATGTGACCTTGCCAGGCCTGGGGTCCTGAGACGGTCTTTCGGCTTCACCCTATCCCCCCGAGTCCTCGGCATCCCACATTGTCCCTGCAGCCCAGCAGGGGCAGGGCTCGGCTCTTCTCCCTCCCAGCCTGGGCTGGGGGTGCTCGAGGCTGAGCCAACACGCTGCCTTCTGGGGGGAGGCAGCAGGGAGGCGGTTTGAGAGGCCACCCACCCACCCTCAGGGAGCCAGGTTTCCTCAGGGGCTCAGCTGGGTAGCACTTTTTTTTTTTAAAGTTTGTAGCATTAAGTTGGTTTAAGATACGAAGCTGGCTTTGTTGGGTTGCTCCTAAGCTGACTGGTGTCTGAAGTTTGTGGGGTGGGCTTGTTTGGGGTGGGGCCCAATGTGAGCCAATGCCCATCTGGGGATATCTGCTGGCCTTCCTGGGCCCCCTGGTTAGCCCCCTCCCAGGAACAGTCAGCAGGTACAGCTGCCCCCGCTCTATAAACAGGTAGCCCTGTTTTTATATGCTTTACAGAAATGCCTTTGGTGTCCCCTTCCCAGATAGTCACAGGGGCCTCATTAGAAGCCCATGTTGAAGTCCTGGGACCACCTTGGTCCTTGGGTGGGGCCTGGGGGTTCTGCCTGGGATCTTGCTTGGGCGGGAGAGGCTGGAGACGGCATTGCTGTTCTGAGGTCTCCTCTGGGCTGCCATTTAGCCACGTGCCATCTCTGAAGACGGAGATGTTTGACTCCCAAACCTTGGGCTCTGTCTGGAGCTTTCTCCTAGAGCTAAATTCCAGAAAAGGGAGAAGAGGCCTGCAGGACCCATCGGGGATGAGTTTGACACTGGTGTCTGGCTGGAATTCAAGCGCATTCCTCAAATGCCCATCCACGGGGCTGGACAGGCGGGCTGCCCTCAGGCCCAAGGCAGCCTGAGCAGCCGCCCCCGCCCGCTCCTGTGCCGTCCCTTCCACACCCGGCCTAGCCAAGGGGCTGGCCCTGCCAGGCTAAGCCTCAGGCTTGGTGTGGGAAACAAGCTCATGCCTCTTGTCAGTGACTATTGCAACCTCCCAAGTTCCACAGAGTGTTTTCAGGATACCATTTTGGGTGGTATTTCCTTTAGGGGCCGGGTAAGCTTTAAAACTAGAAGACTAGTTTTAATTTTCTGCCAGGAAATTTCCCAGCCCCGCCAGCAGCCCCTGAGTCACCTTTGTCCCCAGGGACATCAAAGGCTCAGGGGGGTCCAGGGAACCCAGTAGCATTAAATTGTTCAGTAGAGTTGGAAATTCAAAGAGATTTCCTAACCCCAGGGACATGTTCCCAAGTCCCTTCCCATTAAAGGTGTTAGAACAGTGGACCAGAGTAATGTCCCTTTTCCATAGTAATGCAGTTGGTCGGGTAGTGTGGCTGAACGAAAGAAGAGGGACATGGTGAAGCTCATAAAACAGGCTTTAGGATGGTTCTGACTTTGTTTTCCCTCCCCATTGTTCTCAGCCTCAGTTCTGCACAGTGTTTAGAGTTTTAGTGAAAGATTTGGGTGGGTGCTCTAGCATCTGAGTGCGGTGTGGCTTAGCGTATTTGAAGTGAAAACCTTTTGGGGTTGTTTGGAAGCAGCTTGCTGGTTCTTGTCATGGTATCCTGAGGTCCCCACCTCATCCTGGGACCCCGTTCTCCCATGAGAACCCTCAGTGGCCATGGTGGCCACAAGCTCAGCCAGGCTGCTGGCTCCAGGCTTGCATATATGGTATGTTTGTCTGGAGGGTGAGCTGGGCCAGAAGGAAGCTGGTCCCTGTGCTGGGACTCTGTATGGGTCATTTTCCTCCGGCCTGGTCTCGCCCTGGTCCTGCCTTGCTGAGCACCATGTAACCTCCTTGTGTTGTGATAACTGGGCATTAAACTGTAACTCTGGGTGTCTTTGTTGTGCTTGCTGAAGCTCATTCCCAACTGTAGTTCCGGTCCCCCCAGGCTGAGGGCCAGGGGCTGTCCTGGCCAATGCCAGGAACGCATGTTTGCCCAGCTGACTGCCCCCCAGAAACAACCTCCTTTCCCCGCACTGGCTAATTACCATGCCTGAAATCTCACCATTAAGGCACTGAAACATCAGCAGCACTCAGATCTAAAAGGTGATCTGCCTCCATCACCTCTCACCTGGACAAAACTCACATGATCATCTTAATAGGTAAAGAAAAAATATTTGAGAAAATTCAACACTCCTTCATGATTAAAAAAAAAAAAAACCCAAGAAACTAGGAATAGAAAGTAATTTCCTCAACCTGATACAGAGCATCTATGAGAAACCTACCATTAATGTCCTAGCTAAGGGTGAAATACTGAATGCTTCCCCACCCACCGCACCCCAAGATCAGAAACACAACAAGGATGTCCATTCCCTCCATTTCTATTCAGCCTTGAACTGGAGGTTCTTGTTGGGATGATTAGGCAAGAAATGAAAAAAAAAAAGGCATTCAGCTCAACAGGAAGAAGTAAAATATCTCTACTTGCAGATAACATGATCTTGTATATGGAAGACCCTAAGGAATTCATTAAAAATATAAATATTTAAAATAGAGTTCTAATAAAGGGTTGTAGGATACAAGATCAATATACAAAAATCAGTTGTATTTCTATAGACTAGCAATGAACAACCCAAAAAATGAAATTAAGGAAAAATATCATTTACAATAGTATCAAAAGTAATAAAAGCCAGACATGGTGGCATGCACCTGTTGTCCCAGCCACTCAGGAAGCTGAGGCAGGAGGATTGTTTGAGTCCAGGAGTTTGAGTCCAACCTAGGCAACACAGTGAGACCCCATCTCTAAAAATAATAATAATAAAAAATAATAAAATAGGAATCCATTTAACAAAAGTGCAGAACTCAAAACTACAAAGTATTGTTGAAAGAAATTAAAGAATACCTAAGTAAATGGAAAGACAGCTCATGTTCATGGATTGCAAGACTTACTATTGTTAAAATGACAATACTCCCCAAGTTGATTTACAGATTCAACGTGGTCCTATCAAAATTCCAGCTGGCTTCTTTGCAGAAATCAACAAGCTGATCTTAAGATTCATGTGGAAATTCAAGGGACTCAGAATAGCCAAAATAATCTCAAAAAAGAAAAAACAGAGGACTTCCTGATTTCAAAACTTATAACAAAGCTACAGTAGTCGAGACAAGCATAAGGATAGACATAGATCAATGGGATAGTATTGAGAGTCCAGAAATAAGTCCTCATTCATGGTCAATTGATTTTAGACAAGAGTGCCAAGACAACTCAATTGGGAAAGAATAGTCTCGTTAATAAATGGTGCTGGGACAACTGGATGTCCACATGCAAAAGAATGAAATTGGATCCCTAACTCGTACCATACACGAAATTTAACTCAAAATGGATCAAAGACCTAAATATATGAGGTAAAACTATAAGACTTTTAGAAAAAGCAAGGCATAAATCTTTGTGACCTTGGATTAGGCAACAGTTTCTTAAATTTGACACCAGAAGCAAAAGAAAAAAATAGATAAATTGGACTTCATCAGAATTAAAAACTTTTTTTGCAAAAGACATCAAGCAAAGTGAAAAGACAACCTACAGAATGGGAGAATATATTTGCAGATAATATATCAAATTAGAGACTTGTGTCCAGAATATAAAATGAACTCATACAACTCAATAGTAAAAGGAAGCCGGGCATGGCGGCTCCAGTAGTCCCAGCTACTCAGGAGGCTGAGGCGGGAGGATTGCTTGAGCTCAGAGTTTGAGGCCCCACGAGCTATGATGACGCCACTGCACTCTAGCGTGGGTGACAGAGTGAGACACCATCTCTAAAAAATAAAAATAAAAAAATTTAAAAAATTTAAAACGAAAAGATAAATAGTCCAATTTAAACATGGATAGAGGCTCTAAATAGATACTTCTCCAAAAAAAGATACACAAATGGCCAATAAGCATGTGAAAAGAGTCTCACTCCTACAAATCGACATTGTATTGGAGATCCCGGGCAAAGCAATAACACAAGACAGAGAAAAAAGCCCAGGTCTGTCTACCCAAAACCTATGCAATTAACTCCTGTGCTGTCCTGAACAAGGGTCATTTATTTATCAGACATTTATTGAGCATCTGCTCTGTGCCACAGTGGGGCCATAACCACCGCTCCTTCCTTGTCAAGAGTGTTTACCTGCCTTGAGAATTTGCTTCCTCTTCTTGGATGGCCAACGTCTGGCAGGTGGGTGTCTGCAGCAGAACTCTCGAGGTGTCCGAAGGTCTGGGTTGCAGCAGGGAAAGGAGAGCAGACCTCTCTGCGGGTTCTGAATGGGAGTTTCTAAGGGCTCAGCAGTGTGACAGTGCTTTTCGATTATGTGTATGAAGATATTTAGTTTGCCTCTTGATCCTCCCATCGATCCTGGGAGAGAGAACAGGTAATAAAACTGAACTTTGGCAAGTTTAAGATAAGATACTGACAACCATAAAAAGAACGGAAAGGGCTCTTCACTCAGTCCTTTCGCAAACATTTTTTGAGCACGTGCTGTGTGCCTGCATCTGCTAGGTGCTGCGGAAACCATGGCCCCTGACTTCATGGAGCCAGTTCTAATTCACATCACGTGGTTTACAGATTTGAACATTCATTGAGGCACTCGTTCAGCAAGCACTGTTGAGTCTCCATGTGCTGGGTTGGTGGATCGCAAACTTCGGTGTTCACCAGAATTACCTGGAGGGCTTGTTAAAGTACCGATTCCTGGGCTCCCCCGCCCCAGGGTTTCTGATTCTGTAGGTCAGAGGGGAGACCTGAGAATGTGCATTTTTAACAAGCCCCACGGTGACGCTGAGGCTGCTGGTCAGGAGGGGCCCACTTTAAGAACCGCTGCACTAGACAACGTGCCCACACTGGGATTCGGACATTACTCGATGTAAAAAAGAAAGAAAACTGTCCCTATTCCTGAGGCTCTCATAGCCCAGTAGGTTTTCATAGCCATTCACTCACTCGCTCCTGTATTTGTTCAACAAATTAGGGCCTTGTGCGCATAACATCATTTAGTTTCCAGGAAAGCCCTATGAAGTGGGTCTTGTTATTAGCCCCACGTTTACAAATGAGGAAAGAGACTCAGAGAGGTTAGGTCATGTGCACAAAGTCACACAGTATGTGACGGAGCCTAGGCTGTGGGTCCCCAGGAGACCCTACTCTTAACCTCTAGTCAAACCGCATGTAAATAAGTCATCTAATAAAGTGTTAGAAATGCTACCGTCAAGGAAGAAGAGTGCTTCGGAGCTCAGGTGGACCCCATCTGAGGAAGAATGGACTCAGGTCACGTTGGGGACGGGACGTGAAGGAGACGTTTGTCAAAGGAAACGGGGAGAAGGCTGCGCAGCAGGCAGAGGGAACCATTCTGGAAAAGGCCAGGTGGCTCCATGGTTTCAATATGTAGATTAGAGCATCCCGGTGAATCCCAACTCACTGGTTCCCAGGCTTGTACCAGTCCTCGAGTGACCACAGCAGAGTGACCAGTGTATCTGTTGGCTGGTGGCTATGTCGACGCAATCAAGGCCACACACCCGCCTCCTGGAGTGTGTGGTTCCTGCATCTAAGGGATCTCTGACCACCTTCAGGGTGCTTGCCTGGTCACGGGTGGGGCACCTCAGCTGGGTTATTTTCCCAGCATGGAGACCACTGCCCTCTGGTGGCCACTCTGCCAAATGCAGAAGTTGGGAAAAGAACTACCTTTTATTGAGACCTTATTAAGGACCAGGTTTTAGTCTAAGTCTTTCAAAAACCTTATAAAATCGGGCTGGGCGCAGTGGCTCATGCCTGTAATCCTAGCTCTCTGGGAGGCCGAGGCGGGTGGATTCTTTGAGCTCAGGAGTTCGAGACCAGCCTGAGCAAGGGCGAGACTCCGTCTCTACTAAAAATAGAAAGAAATTAATTGGACAACTAAAAATATATAGAAAAAACTAGCCGGGCATGGTGGCACATGCCTGTAGTCCCAGCTACTCGGGAGGCTGAGGCAGGAGGATCGCTTGAGCCCAGGAGTTTGAAGTTGCTGTGAGCTAAGATGACGCCACGGCACTCTAGCCCGGGCAACACAGTGAGACTCTGTCTCAAAAAAAAAAAAAAAAGAAAATATAGGCAAAGGTGGGGAAAATATATAAACAGATGGAAAATTTCTCCAAGTAAATCTGAGTTTATTTTAAAAATCTCATGAAAATTCTAGAACCTAAAAATACAATGGCCAAAATTAAGAACTTATAAATGGGTTTAAAAGTAGGCAGTTGGATAGGAAACACAGACTCATGCACAAAGTGAGAAAAAGATGATAGGAAATAGAGATGGTAAACAATGAAAAATTCTGACATTGTGTAATTATAATCCTAAAAGGAAAAAAGAGACTAGAAGAGATGATTTCCTAAAAGATAACAAGCCACAAATTCAAAGAATTCCATGATTGGCACCCACTCCACTCACGAACCCAAGTGAAATGAAAACAAAGAAAAGCACATCTAGACACATCATAGAAAAACTGTTGAAAACCAGAGATAAAAATTCCTAAAAGGAGTCAGAGGAAAAAGACATTACTTTTAAAAAAGTAAAAGGGAATGATAGAAACCAGAAAATAATGGAAGAATGTCTTTAAAGTGCTGAAAAACAGTGCCATACTAGAATGCTATACCTAGCAAAAATATGAAGGATAATAATGTCGGCATCAGTTTTTAGGTGAAAAAAACCAAAAACAAAAACAAGAAAACACCTCGAACAACTGTGGAGAGAACTCATCACCAGCAGATCTGTTGCAAAACAGAGGAATTATTCAAACGGAGGAAAAAAATTCAGACGGGCACAGAAACGCATAATGGAATGAAGAGCAATATAAAGGGTAAACATGTAGGTAAATGAGTATCAGTTGTACAGAACAATAATTATAAAATCTTGTATGGCTTAAAATATATCTACAATTAAAATCCATGACAACAATAAAAACTAAAGGAGGAGGGGTAAGTGTAGGCAAAGCACAGTATTCTAATGGCACAGCATTCCTGAGAAAGTAGTATAAGTAACATGCTACTTATACTACTACTGATATTAGAGGGTAACAATTCAAAAAGGAATGTTGTAATCTCTAAAACTAGCAAGAGAATGTATAATTAATTTAATAGAGGGGGTTAATGGCATAATTAAAATATTTTAATTAATTCAAAAGAAAGAAGAGAACAAGAGATAAGAATAAGGGAGCCACAGGAAAATAAACTGTAAGATGGTAGGCATAAATCCAAATATACCAGTAATTACATTAAATGTAAATGTACAAAAAAACTTTTCTTGTTGAAACCAGGACAGAGTAATCTTCCAATTTTAGGCTGACCTGGACTCTGTATAAAACATAGTTACCAAGTACAACTGAAAAGGCAGGGGATTCCTAGAGCAAAATAAGAAAGAAGTAACTTTTAGCTGCCAGCCTAGCAGAGCTGAATTCTGAGAAAAGGTTGAGCTAAGAAAAACTGTCCTTTCAGAGTGCAGATTGTTTTTTAACTTGCAAATGATGAGGACTTTAATCTTTGTTGCAAATTTTTATTTTAAGAAGACCTCCTGAATGTGCCATTTAGTTATGCAATTGTAAAGCAGAGACTTTCTGGAAGCTGTTCGAAAAGCTCAACTGTGCTTTGTTGTTGTAAATCATTTTAAATTCTTGCACTGTACGCTTTATCCCCAGTTTGGTCTTTTCACAGGGAGGGCTGTGGCCAGTTTTCCTCCAAATTACCCAAAAGCAAACACAACTCAGGTCTGCATCATTTTTCTTCTGAAGACCACACACTCTAGTCTCACATGAAGAACTCATTTTATTAGTATGACTTTATCTGTCCTCTTTGGGAAATAAAAACCTTACCTATTCTCCTAAAAGAGAATTTGCCCTTTTTATTTTTTCTGGATGTGTTTTCATTACAAAAAGGGCCCATTTTACCTGAGAATGCATCTGTCTGATTCACCTAGGATGGAAGACATCCTTTCTAGCAGATTATCTTGTATCCCCAAATTTTCTCTATTAATTTGGAGATGAAGCTTGGAAAGTGGTAATAAAGGGTTATTCAGGAAACCTCACCATACCACATTTATATTATCAATGTCAGTGTCAGGATATTGAGTTGGCTGGACCATCATTTGAAAATAAAAGTTTTATGTTGTTATTGTTGAATGGTCTAGACAATCTGTGGTACAGAATGATAATGCTAAGGATTAGGACAGAGAAGAAATATAGAGGTAGGAAAGGACGGGCAGAGGTGTAACAAGACAGGGCATGACATGGCCCAGTCTCTCTTAGGGGCATAAAAATGTTCATTCGCTAGCATCATTTTTTTAGAGATCCTACTACAGTACCAGCACAACACCATGCTGCCACTGGAGATGCAAAGAGGCATCACAGAAGAGCATTTATCTGGGAATATATTCATAAAATATATATAAAGCCCACACATTAAGTGCAAAATGAATAGAGCAAATGATCACTACTACAGAAGTTCAGAAAAGGAAGTAAACATGGAAGTTAAGGCAGTGAGTGACAAGGTGGGGAGGTTTTGGGGAGGACAGTTTAGGCACAAGGCAGATAAAGGACAGGTAGTAGGGGTACATCTCCACGTACATTTATTAAGCATTTAGCGTGTCTTCTGTCATTTACTGCCTTTCCACTGAATGCAGAAAAAAACAAAAGTCTGACCCAAGCTCTGCACCCAAGAGTTTAAAGTGGATGAAAGACAAGACAAAGAAACACATGTGCAGCGGCAGAGGACAGACATGCCGTGGAAAAGTGCCTGTCCGCGGTTCGGCCGTAAACACCGGCGCAACTCCGCCGGGGGCGTGGCGAGAAGACTGGCTTCGGCCGAGACCGTCCAGGCTCCGAACGTGCGCCCCGACGGCTGCGCGGCCACTGCGCGCCACACAGCCGTGCGCTGCTGTTTCCCCCAGACGGGGCCACGGGCCGGTCTCGGGCCGCTCTGCTGGCAGTGTGGGAAGGAGGGCCGGAGTCGCCGCAGTGGGCGCGCGTCAGAAGGGCGTCTAAATTTGCACCCTCTCCGCGCCTCGCACCTGCTCCTCCCGCCGGGGGGAGGCCGCCGGCAGCCGCGGCGAGCGGTGAGGGCAGCGGCGTCGGCAGCGGCGTCGTCGCCGCCGCCCCCAGGCCCGCGGCCGCAGGGAGGGGCGACGGCAGATTCGCTGGGAGGGGATTTGCCGACGGCAGACACAGACGCCCCTGAGTACGCACCGCCTGGTGCCGCACTTCCGTGCCATACTGAAGCCACCCAACTCTCGCGGCCGCCCTCAGTTTCCCCAGCTGTGGAGTAGGGGCACACCGCCCCCTTCGCTCCCCGGTAGCTGCCAGACCCCAGCGCGTGAGAAAGGACAGCGGGAACCGGGAACCCCGCCGGCCGCCTCTAGCCGCACCAAGTCCCCCTCCCCCTTTGGCTTTGGCCTTTTGTACCGGCCCACGTGACCCGGCGGTCGGCTCTTCCCTCCTGCCCCGCCCCGCCCTCCGGCCTTTCCCGGGTCTCGCCCAGCTCTTCCCGCTCCTCGGCCGCCCCCCTCCCTTGCTCCCCTTCCTACTCCTCCCCCTCGCCTCCTGTCCGGGCTGTTCCCGCTCCCTCCCCCAGGCAGCCGTTCCCTCGCGACGCTTCCCCTCCCCCCGCGGCTGTTCCGCCGCCTCGCCGCCCCTCCCCCCGGCCAGAGCTCACTGTCTCCAAGATGGCGGCCGTGTCAGTTTGGGGCATCTCCGCGGTCCGGCCCGGTGCCCCGGGATCCCGGCTCTTTTTCTTTCCGGTAAGTAGCCGAGGGGCCACCGCCGGCCGTCCCCGGGCGCCCAACCCGAGACTGCGCCGCTCCGGGGCCCGCTCGGCCGCCTCGCGGGGTCGGCGGGCCGCTGCAGGCCCCGCCGCGGCCTGCGCCGCCTCCCGCTGCTCTGCGCCAGGCCTCGGGCTGGGGCGCCGTGGCCGCCCCCTCGCGCCCGGCCGGC
>CAUYSK010000188.1:0-48446 GCA_963575035.1 Avahi laniger | reverse complement strand
TGATTGTGCAGTGCAGGAAGGCGCATGCCATCATGCTCATTCCACAGGTTACTAGAAGTGCTATGACCACCCACAAATTGACGTGTTCACTCAACAGTCCTTTACCCATTTCCTGTAGCTTTTAACTGTGAGTTCACCAAGATTCACCTCAATAGTGAATCAGAAAAACTTCAAAGATCTCTAAAAAAAGGTGAGATTTTTATGAAAGCACCTCAAACCCAGGTGACTGTTTATGAATAATGGTTTTCTCTGCAACACCCTCCCCTAAATGATACCAGATGAATATGATTACTTTATGTAATATTCATAAACATATTTCCATACATGCATAGCACATCCCTAGGTATGTGCATGTGTGTTTCTGTGTACAGAGTATGTGGGCCTCTGTGTTTGTGTGCACATCACATCCAAACTGCCCCAGCTCTGTAGTTCTAGTGTCTGACCCCCCATCTGCTGTTTGAAAGCCATCCATGAGTACAGACGAGTGGGGAGGGAGGTTGCCAATTCTCATCGGTGCTTCGTAATTTCCAGACCTATCTGGGGGCCATAGAACAGAAGAATCTTTGGCATTCAGAGCAATTTCTACCTGGACTTCGAAACGTAAAGCCACCCGCTTCTTTCCACCCAGTCCCGGGGCCTGGAGAGGTGTCAGGTCGCAGCCGTCCTGTTCAGAAGAGACTAAGGTAGCCACTGTCAGTGTAAAAGCCAAGGAAAGCCCTTAAGGGCTCACTCAGGCATTGAATTTTAGGTGTGATGCAAAATACTTGTATAAGGATGGAAAAATCTCAGGAATTCTCCAAAATCCACAAACGTTTTTAGAGATAAAACATAGAAAAAAAAAAAAGTCATCAGTTTTTCCTTCCAAGCCTGATTCGGCACTCTCTAAGGTTCAAGCAACAGTAGGTTCTTTGTCCAAGTCTATAGCCTTAAAACCATAAAAGAAGCTGCTTCTCTATTTTTAGGGAAATTAATCCAACCAGGATAATTACAGCAGCTCATACTGGAAATTGATGACTCATCAAAAAGACAGGAAACAGAAAATGTTACATTCTTAAAGGTACAGCAGAGAGACTCCATTTCGGGACACATAATTTGGTCTTTTCAAATTCAATCAGGGGACAAAAATACTAACATGATAATCAAAATAGTTGTGTGAGTGTCAGGGCTTAGTCAACTGGGCTCTACCTGGCACAATTTCTTGAGCCTTTCACGTGGAACTATATAGTTAAAAAAAAGCAAAATCGATCCACTAGGTAAGTACAACAGAGGATGGTGGGGGCAGGCAAGAAGGGCTAGAACCCTTCAAGAGCACCTGCCTCACCTGGACAGTCCTCGCACAGGTAACGCTGCCCTGTTACAAAGGCAGCACCAGGAAGGGTCTTGAAAAGCCCCCCACAGCAGTGTGCACAGAGCACTGGCTTTGAGCCCAAAGGACTGGCCCTGGGGCTGACACTGCATGTTTCTGGAAGGGCAAACGAGATACCACGTGTGAAACAGTCCAGAACGATCCACGTGGAAGGTCTCTGTCCCGTCCACATCTGCCATGCAGTGTCGTGTCTTAAGCGCGCTCACTGGTTTCCTTCCCTTTTCAAATCCTCTGTCCCCTGCTGGGCTGTGGCATTCTCTACACTCCCAATGCAGGGTATGGGCTCCCCTAAACAATTTCAGCAAAGCCCCAAGCTGAGTCAGCAAAGGGAAAGTTTTCTGTTTTTCTTGGAGCATGTTGCATGTTGTGATACGACGCTGGTCAAATGCACAATATAAAGAAAACACTCTAAAATCAACCCAAGTGACTTCCTCATAAATGTCTCTTTTATAACGTGACTATGTAAGCATGCGTATATACAATGCTGTTCTTTGAAAAAAGCATACAGGCAGGGGATACTACGTGAGTAACCTTAAGAACTACGAATTTTACTGGCAGCAAAGGTTTGGGAGGTGCAAATTCTCCTAAGACTAATGTGAATTATAAAATATGTAGTATTTCAGTGCAATTCAATATTTTCTTTCATCAAGGCTCAGAGTCTCAGCCTACGTGTTAGGAGGAATGCAAGAAGCTGACTGCATCTGTTACAAATGGAACTCCTTTTCCACCCCGGATCTGGGGGACAGAGCAAAGGGGTGGCCGTGGACTTCAGCAAAAGTGGGAATTCCTGCACTTTTGCCCAGAACACCAGTCACTTGGCTGGGAGGATGATATTGCTGCCGAAGTGCACAGAAGAGACCAAAATCCAAGCACAAGTGAAGACAGGCACAGGAACAAGGGACGGTGTTGAGCTCAAAGGGGTCCCTCTGGCCACCTCCAAGGCCATCGCAGGGAACCATTTACAAGTTAAAATCCACATCATGCTGCTTTGCTAGACTCTCCAAGGTAAACTCATTCAGGGTACTAATGTCTCCTTGCTAAGAGAGGTGGGAAGATCTGTTACCCAGGGTGACATCAGAGAAGGAGGTACAGTTTTAACTATGAAAAAATAAAGCAGAAATAATTCATTTATTTAACCCAGAAACGGTTATAATCTGAAACCTTGCAATCCTCTTACACAACAACTGTTTTGGCAAACCCCCCATGTTCCAACAAATATTAAACTGTGCTTGCCATTTGTCTAAGGAATCCTGCATTAATAAACATGAAGAAGAACACTTTTACCTCCCACTCCCAAGGACAGGACAAAACAAAGACCAGCTGTATTCATCAATGGGCCCTTGTTCTGCACATAAAGGCTAATTACATTTCGCTTCAAGCCTACACATGGAAAACTTTACTGCTGCCATCCCCGTCACAGCGAGCCCGCGCGTCCCAGCTGACGCACAGCGACGAGTGCACACAATGAACCGGAGCCTCGGAGCAGCCTCGGTGCCTTCAACCTGCGGGCTGCTTCCCAACACTGGGGTGAGGGATGTCACCCCAGTGACATCTCCCTGCAATGGACAGGCAACTACACCCACCCTCAAATCCCACGGGGAGGTGATGCCATGGAGGTCGATCTTCTCCAAGGCTGCGAACTTCAGAAACACACACCAAGCCCTGCTGTGGGCTTGCTGGGAACCGCTTGTCTGTCGACAGCGCCTGGACTGTCACCGCGTTGGGTGCCGTACACGTGCACCTCATTGTTCTTCAGGTCTACCCAGGGACGCGATAACTATTATGCCCATTGCAGAGGTGAGAAAAGGAAGGTGTAGAGGTCATGGCTTGGCCGAGGTCACACAGAGAGTGAGCAATGTAGACTAGCCGGTTTCCGAAGCGCATCTTCTACTACACGTCCCAATCCCCTGCCTACGCCCCCCCTCGACAAATGTCTAAGAATCCCTCCTTTCAAAGAGAGAAAAGAAACTGTTTTTGAAATGTTACAAGACCATTTGTGAAAAGATTTGCCCCCAAGGGACTAATATTTATCTGTATTAGTGAAAACATGTCTGGTCTAATAAAATATATGTAGGTTGGACCTGCGGCAGAATGGAAAGCAACAAACTTTTCCTGGAAAATAAAAGGGGACAGGAACGCAGAGGGGGAGCTCTGTATGGAGGCAGCTGCCGCCAATGTTAAAACAAAGTCGCCAAGGTCTAAGCATTTCAGGCCATTCTGCACGGTTTTTGTGGATTCCTCACTCTGGGAACCACTCACAATGAGCATTGAGCCCTTGGCTGCCTTCTGGCAGCTTCCAACGTGGGAAATGCCCACCCCATCCTGCCCTTACAGGTATTTTGTTTGGAATTTCTAGCAGGCCCCAAACACTGGCCTCACCTGACTTGGCATTTTTCCAAACCTCCTGCAAACCTTGACTTAACTCAAACCCAGTCTCAAATCCTATGTCGTCCTCTGTAGGGAGGCTTCCTTGTCGCTCATGTCCCTTAGCTCCCGCTGTGCTGGGGACGTACCACTCCCCTGAAGCCCCCACCCCCACCCAGGCTGGTGGGAGCAGGCCAGGTGGGGGGGGTTCCTGGGGCTTCCCTGGACCCCTCTCCCCTCCCAAAGGCCATGGCTGCCCTCAAAGGGGCCCCCACCTTCTGGGTTCCGGCTACCTCTCCTTCCTGTTGCCCGTCCAAACCTGGGCATGGGAGCAGCCCTGTGAGTGTGGCCCCTGGACAGTGTTACCCTTGGTGGCTTCCCTGCTCCCAGCCCAAACCTCAGCACACAGGCCCAATATTTAACTCTCTTCTGATCCTCCCAGTGGGAGCGCGCTACCTGCCTCCTGTGGACACCCTGCCCGACCAGCTGAGGGCGCAGGGCTGTGCCCTTGATCGTGGCAGTGGGCACGCTGGATTGCAATGGCGGTGTCTGCACAGAGCCATGAAAGGCTCTGGGTTTGCAGAGCCCAGCACGGGGCAGGGCACAGAGGCGGCCTCTACGAACACGTGTGGAATCAATGAACGGCTGCATCCAGCATTCACCGGAGGGGGGCTCCTATCCAGGAGCACCACACCCCTCCGCGATGCTCCCCACTGCGGAGATGAGACTGTTGCTCACGAGCAAGGGACGGCGTACACCCAAGAGAACCCAGGCCTGTCAGCAGTGAGGGGACAACAGTCCTGGGGGAAGGCATTTTTACATGATAGAACAATCGATCCCTCAAACGTTTTGATTTTATTTTTCCATTTATTGTAGTTAGACCAAACTGAGCGAGTAATGTGACGATTTTCATGTATTTGGATTTTGAAGAGAAAACCATTTTGGCCTTTAAATACACTGATATGGTGGGAAATACTAGTCTAGAAATGTTTCTCACTGAGCCACACCAATCGACACTTGTGTGACGCCAGGGGTGAGCATCACGTGAGTGGTCCAGAGCTCAAGAGGACCAGACTCTGGTATTTCCTGGGTGACTTTGCTCAATCAGCTGACCATCCCAAGATTTAACGTTCTTACCCGTAAAGGGACAGAGGTGACTGCTAAGGAAAAATAGCCTAGCAGTCCGTGTGTCTCTAAACAGCAACTAGAAGGATCCTGGAGACAAAAACTCTCCCCCATCTCCAGAGGCAGCGCTGACACCCTCCCACGGAGCAGGGGCCCAACAGGTGGCTGAGCTGTCAGCTGCTGGCTCTGGTTGAGAAAAGTGAATCATTCACCAGCACCAGCCAGGCCAGGAGAGGGTGTGTCCCCATCACTAACGAGTCACCACACTCCCTCCCTAGAGAAGACAAGAACTTCCGTGAGTGGAGGAAAACTTTAGTCCTTCCACATCCCTGTGCTCCACTCCATCCCCAAGAACTGTTCTCTGATGCCTCCTTGACCTCAACCCCTCAAGAGAACAGACATTTTTTCCTTATAGAGGCCCAGTAAGAAAACAAGAAATCATGGATCTAAACCATGGACCAGTGATCGGCCATCATGTGACAAGTGGCAAACTTGGCTGCCATTGCCAAACGGTCTTATGTTATCTGGAAGTTTCCTCTTCCTAAGCGGGTGGACGTCCATGGCTAATGGAACCTCTCTAGTGTGGTTCTCGGAGAGAGTGACAGCAGACGCTGGCTCCTGGAAGTTTACGACACTCTGAGTAGCGGTTTTCAAAATGAGATGGAGAACTGTAGCAACACTATTTTTCACATTGCAACCCAGTAACAGTGTTTCTGTTTTTTAGCTTTTATCCATAATTTTAGAAGTATCACAGAAAAGTAATTAGCTTTGCTGTGAGCCACGTGCCATGACATTTTCCGTTCTATTTTATTTTTATTACAAACTCACTAAACTGATTTCATGACTGTGATTCACAGTCTGAAAAACACTAGCTTAGAGGTGAGCTTTGGAGGCTGGTTGCAAAAAGTTTTTTGTTTTTGAAAAAATATTATTTTAAATTGACAAATTATAATTGTATACATTTATGGGATACAACGTGATGTTTTGATATATGTATACAATGTGGAATGATTAAATCAAATCAGTTAACATACATGTAACTTCACTTACCTATCATTTTTTTAAGGTGAGACATTTGAAATTTACTCTTGGTTATTTTGAAATATACATTATATTGATTACAGTCACCCTGCTGTACGACCGATCTCAAAACTTGTTCCTCCTATTTGAAACTTGGTACCATTTGACCAACATCTCCTCATTCCCTCTCCCCACCCCAGCCTCTGGGAACCATTGCTCTAGTCTCTGCTTTGGGAAGTTTGACTTTTTTAGATTTTACATGAGTGAGAACACACAGTTGCTTGTCTCTCTGTGCCTGGCTTATTTCACTTCACATAACGCCCTCTAGGTTCATCCACAGTGTCGCAAATGACAGGATTTCCTTATTTCTAAAAGCTGACTAGTATCTATTGTGTATATATACCATGTTTCCTTTATCTATTCAGTCACTGCAGGCCACTGTTCCGGTTGGCTCCCTGACTCGGCTGCGAGGAACATGGAAGAGCAGATGTGCCTTCGACATACTGACTTCGATTTCTTTGGGTACATACCCGGCAGTGGGATTGCTGGATCCTATGGTAGTTCTGTCTGTGGGTTTTTGAGGAAGCTCCATACTGTTTTCCTGATAGACGTATTAATTTACATTCCCATCAACAACGGGCAAGAGCTCTCTTTTCTCTGCATTACCAACACTTGTTACCACAAAACTTTTTAAAAAAATGCACAGTAAAGCAAACTTTAATTGTAGCTATGCAATTATGGACTCACAAGATATATCTATGCCTTACAGGAAGAGGTGAAGTTTAATAGAAATAAAGTAAATTAATGAAAACCAGTGACATGATCAAATATACCACCACCAAAGTCACTAGGAATTATGTCAGCCAGGAAAAAGATGTGGGCAGTAGCATATTATCTACTGATCAAACTATTATTTTAGCAAAGAAATGCAACAAAATGGAGAATAAAGCGATTTACAACAAATATTGCATGTGATGTACCAGACTGAAATATTAATTTTTTTTTTTTTTTTAAGAGATGAGGTCTTGCTCTGTGGCCCAGGCTGGAGTGCAGTGATGTGATCATTGCTCACTGCAGCCTCAAATTCCTGGGCTCAAGTGATCCTCCTGTCTCAGCCTCCTGAGTAGCTGGGACTATAGGCATGTGCTACCATGCCCAGGCAAATAGAATAATTTTAAAAAATCCGATTTGCTGAGATAAACAATCTACCTAATAGAATTAAGTCCAAGCAGAAATAATTGAAAAGCAAAGATGACACGCTGGCAGCAAAGGGGACAGAGACACGAATGCTGAGGTGTGTCAAGGGGACTGAGGCTGCATCCTGGCAGCTGGTGTGGCTCCCGTGGGCACATCTTGGAGGGACTCTTAGACTGTGGCGCTGCACATCCGCCATCCCATTGACAGACTGTGGCCGTGTTCTCAGACAGCAACACCCCCAGGTTGGAAGGAGTTAATACCACAGCCACTGCTTTTCAAGTGAAATGTTCCCGATGACCACACCTTAGAGCTAGCTCATTCTATACTCACAGAGTCACATTTCAGCACCCAAGAGAAGAGGGCAAACCATCTGGTGGTGGTATTTTAGTCTTTGTGCCTGAGTTTCACGCTCATGTCAATATCGGTTCTGACCACCAGGGCCGCGCAGCTCTCAAGGTCTTGGCCCACTAACCCACCCAGACCAAAGGGCCAAGAGCCCACCCCGACATGTGTCCTGAAAGACGGGGACCCAGTGGCCTCAAAGCCCCAGGGCAAGTGTGATGGGGGGAAGAGGGAAGCTGAGCACCAGCACCCCCACAGAACAGAGCCTGGGTGGAGGCACCCCTCTTCTCACCAAGGCCCGTGGAGGCACCACTGTGCCAGCACAGCAGGGAACCTTTAGTACTGGAATAGGACAACCTGCGAGATACAGCTGCTGGTGGGCACACAGGTTTCTGTGCAAGACGGGAAGAACCTTCCAGAACAGGAAAAAGTGGTTCGAGCTCTAGCCTGGTATTGCCTGCCTGGACTTTAGCAGAGTAGGCATGGCTGAGGGCACTCTCTGTTGCTGTTTCATCTTTTCATGATCTCTGTCAACATTACTTCTTCCTTCCTGGTGTTCTGCACGGGGGTGGGCTGGTAAGAAGGGTACTTACAGTGGGTCCCTCCGATTTCCTTCTGACAAGGCCCAGGTAGGAAGTAAGCCTCGAGTGACTCTGCCTGCCCAAACATGTGTGTGTCCGCACAGGTATGCCCAGCGCTGTGGGTGGGATGTGAACCAATACACCTGTGTGGGCACACGCTTATTCTAATGCCGGGCCTTCCTAAGGGGCCCTGGGAGAAGTGAAGAACTTAGCCCTTACCTCTGGCTCAGGTAAAAGGTGATGTGATTTGCCCAGACAAAGCTCCACAAAAAAAGTCCCATGTGTCACATCTTTTATAAGCTGACTGTACCCCGAGCTGTCTTAGAAAAAGGCACAGAGTTGACCTGGCTGTACAATCATGAAGGAAAGAAGTTTCACCTGAAAGGATCCTTCGGCCAGTGCTAGAACTTGCAGTGAATTGATGTGAGTAACTCATGGGAATGACACCGTGTCCTTGTAGCTGAACAGAGGTCGAGCACCTTCTAAACCCTGCCCTGCTTTTCAAAGCCAATTGCTGGATTAGCGAAATCAGGTGAGACCTGAGCAAACGTGCGCGGGTGGCGGGAGCCCGGCAGAGACTTACTTTGCAGTAGTTTCTTCATCGTATTTGGTTTTCAGGTCAAATAATTCTGTTCGAGTTTTTTCCAGGGCTGAAAGGCAGAGGACATAAAGCCATGATATAAGACACTAACGGTTTAAATTAAATTAAAAAGGGGAGCATATACAAGTAATATATTCTAATTTCGAATGAGGCAGAGATGACGACAGTATAATGAATGGAACAGAAGACCCCTTTCCACATCTGCCTTATCCAATCCCAAGCATCTCAGAGAACCACTGTTAAGAGTTTAGGGTGCAGATTTCAGGTTTTAAAATATATTTTATTATTTAAAAATATTTTCATACACAATTGCATATATTGATATATATGCACACATTTTTTCTCCTCAGTTCATGGGATGATGAGACTCTTTGCTGAGACTTGCCCTTTGCCCTTGGCAGCGTGGTCTGATTGCAGGACACAGGCAGCAGTAACGGCCCTCTGCGCTCCCATCAGGGGACCGAGAAACGATGCTGCTCAGTGAAGAGCTCGGACGTTCAAACTTGATATCTGGACACCAATTCCCGTCCCTACCACGGGTGTGACTACTCCCTACACCCTCACCAATACTGGACACTGTCAAGCTAAAAAACTGGGCTGATTAAGTCTGACCCAGCAAAAACAATCTTGCACTGATTTAATCTGCATCTCCCTCGCTGTGAAGAAGAGTCAGTATTTTTTCATCTGTGTGTTCGCCATTTGCCTTTTCTCTGTAAATTGCCTGTTCATATCCTTTGCTCACTGTTCTACTGGTGTTTCTCTATTTTTATGGATTTGTAGGTGGTTTTTATGTTTGTTTGATATTATTCATTTGCCTGTTAAATTTGTTGTGTTTTCTCCCACTGCATTATTTGTGTTTGAACTTGGATTATGACGTCTTCTGATGCTCTTTCCATATTTAAATGAAATACATAGGGCTGCCTCATGTTCAGAAAACCAAAAGAGACAAAAAGAAAAAAGAAAGGACGTTTAAAGAAACTATAAAAACTTGAGCATAACCTTTTTTGGTATCTTTTAAATTTAAAGGTCTGCAATTACTGTTCTCCTTAACTTCACTCAGGGTAGAAATAAGTTTTTTTTTTTTTTCTATTATTGTTCCAAAATGAAATGTCAGTCCTTGACAGTTTGGTGATTTAGACGTGTTTGTTGGAGAAAGAGCAGGAAGAGAGGATGGCGTGTGGAAGGGATGAAAATGGAATTCAGATCCTCCCACTTGTGCATTAGCAACTTGGTGTCGGTGAGTAATGAGGCGCGGCAGTGCGGGGTCCCTGAGGAATTCGTGAGCGTGGGCTCGCTTCAGCTCCCACGGGGCCCCCCCCGGGGCGACAAGCATCAGAGGGGACCTGGCAGGTCAAGGGACTGACCAAACTGTTCCCTTTCAGCCTTCCCCGCATCAAACGGACTAGGAAGAAGAATGCCAAACCTGTTTGCAGAGTTTGAACTTTATGTTCCGCTTCCTCCAGCTTTGAGGTGGTGGACATCTGTGTCTCTTGCAGCTTTCTGAAAAGGAAGAGGATGAAGCCAAATTGGTCACCTCATTTACCAGCTTAAACGTACTATGTGTCTTGGTGCCACACTCAGCTCTCTTCCCTGCGAGGCCGAGCGGGCAGCAGGCGCACCGCCGATTGTCCCTCCCAAGGCCACGTGTGCCAAGGGGCCTGAAGCCTCCACACCCTAAGTCTGTAACTACCTGTCACATTCTGGGAAGCACATACCCTGTAGGACTTGTCATGTGGTAATTGGCATAGACAGTTATCCTAAATGTAACTTGTTCTTGAAATGCCAGATATTAAAAAGAAAAAAAAATATATCATCACGCCCTCATTGTCTTCTGAAGTTAGCCCAAGAAGAATGATCCATTTACATTCTGCTGACACGATGAAGGAATCTGTTCGAATAAAGGCTGCGCTAACTAGATGGGGCAGCTGTTCCATCTCTGCCATAATGGAATGCAAATGCCACTGCCATACCTAATGGGGAAATTCTGAATGTCCTAAACTGCATTCCACGTATTTATGCTCCCATGGTCTCTACATGAATTCCCTGGTCAATAAATAGCATTCCTTCCTTCTAATCTGCAGAAAATCTCTAAAAATAAGTTTATTATTTTTACATCATATGAATATAACACATGTTCTCACAATAATAAACCTGGGAATACAGAAAAGTAGAAAGGACACAGTTGAAAAAAAACTCACCCAAATTCCCATCACTTACTGTAAAGCATTGTGAATATTTTCATGTACTTCAATTATAAAACTAACACATGCTTGGAGTTAAAAAAAAAAACAAAAACCAATATTATAAGAGCATGGAAAGTATGTTCTTTTTCTTCCTTTGCTCCATTTCTGCTCCTCACAGTTCTTTTGTATCTTTCTAAAATGTTTCTGCATGTATGAAAATACAATGTGATATGTAACATACTCTACTGTAATGTGAACTAGCATATAATATATACTGTAGTGGAATATGACCTAATATGTAACACGCTACAGTGTAATATAAACTAATATGCAATACACTGCAGTGAAATATAAACTCCCTGCCTCCCCCTTTTTTTAATACAAGAGATCACAACACACACCATATTCTGCAGCTTGCGTTTTCAATTATCTCCATATTTTGGAAATGTCCTACTTCAGCAAACATAGTTCTCCCTCATTCTTATTAAATAATTAACTTAATCAAGCCTCTATGGACACTTAGATTGTTTACGGTTTCTTTCTATTAAACATTTCTTCAGTGATCATTATGTAGATATTGTTGCATAATTTTGAGAGTGAATCCATTGGATAAAATTCTAACAGAGGAGTTACAATGGTCAAAGGGTACGTGCAGCTATTTTTTCCTTTTGATAGATATTGAGAAACTTCCCAGCAAAAAAAAAATTGAACAATTTAAACTCCTGCCAACAATATATGAGAGTGTTTTCGTATACTCTGCCAACACAGGATAAAATAAAATGTAATTTTTCACTGCTGAGTAAAGCTAAGCATTTCTCTTTGTATGAAATATCTGTTTATCTCCTTTGCCCATTTTTGTAGAGTTGCTTTTTTTGGTATTAATTTGTAAGAGTTCTTTGTATATAAAGAAAATTAGCCCTCTGTCTTACGTGGTACAAATATTTCTTCCAAGTTTGTTGATGCTTTAAAAACATTACTGTTACTTGTTTTTAAAAATCCGCTCTAAATTTTAGATAGTCATATTTTCATAACTTTTCTTGTGTGCTTAGAAAGATTTCTGCACTCCAGAATTATTAAAAACAAAACATGCACCCAAGTTTTCTTCCCATATGTTGTGCTTTAATTATTAATATTTAACTTCGAGGTCCATCTCAATTTTTTGGTGAAGGAATGAGGTAAAGTTCTAGCTTTCTGCACTTCCCCTAATAATTACTCCTATCTTTTAATATAATTAATCCTTTTACTTAATTTGAAAAGTCAACTTAATAATATTCAATTCCCATATGAGTTTATTTCCACACTTCTATAACACGTGAGCTTGCTGTAGGAAGTCGTAATCACACTGTATATGATTTCATATCATGCTAGATACATTTCTCACGTTACTGGGAATTCTACATAACTATCATTTTAATGGCTGCGTGACGTGCCAGTTAGGAAAGGCTCGTCTTTTACTAACCTAATTCTCACTGGTAGGACATTTAGATTGTTTGCATTTTCTCCCATTATCAACAACGTGGTGAGAAATCTCTTTGGTCATAAAGTGCTTCGCTAAGAGGCACTTACTTAGGGCTGGTTTCCCATCAGCTGGGGCCGGGCCCTGTCCATCTCGCAGAGTCCTGACTCTGCGCTGCGCACTCCTTTCCTGGAGGCTGCGCTCTGCCACGTCCTCCCAGCAGGGTGGGATGCGGAGTCGGGATGGCCTTGGTCCAACAGTGAGGACGTCAGGAGGCCTCGTCTGAGCAGAGAGGGAGGCCAGGGCTGCAGAGGTGGGGTGGCCCCGGTCTGGAGTCGCAAAGTCCCGCCTCTGGCCCTCATTAGCCATGAAAGCTGGAGCAGGCACCTCATTGGTGGCCTGGTTTCTCCCTCTGTAAAACCAGGTGGCCTTCGCTGCTGAGCCACCGTGGGCACTCAGTGGAGGATGCCCTGAGAGTGCTTGGCAAAGTTCTGATGCAGAGAGCGCACGAGGTGAGTGGCAGCTGGCAGTTTCCTTCTTTTTAAATGAAGCCAGCTTAATAGTACTCCCCAGAGGTGAGATCTTTACAAAGCTGTCTTAGAGAAGTCCAAGTAGCTGCACATGAAGTCAACAGGAAACAACACAACAAAACCCCACATCACCCATGATCCAACCTGGCCCCTTCTTGTAACCATACATTTTGTGCCTCTTGTTAATAGATACACACATTTCTTCACGCTAGGGTTAAAATTTAATTTCTTAATTTAACCCCAGAGTTTCTAAAAGTCCAACATAGACAGTTGGGATTGGTAAACTCAATAGTCCTTACTGTGGTTTTTTTTTTTTTTTTTTCTAAATAAGAAATCTAACTTTCATGAACACATCATACTAGGGAAAAACCAACTCATTATTTGTGGGAAAAGTTTTAGATGAAGTAAGACATTAGAATTTCTTTTTTTAAGAGACAGGGTCTCACTCTGTTGCCCAGACTAGAGTACAGTGGCCCGATCATAGCTCACAGCAACCTCAAACTCCTGGGCTCATGCGATCCTCCCACCTCGGCCTCCCAAGTAGCTGGGACTACAGGTGTGAGCCACCATACCCAGCTAATTTTTAAATTTTTTGTAGAGACAGGGTCTCAGTATGTTGCCCAGGTTGGTTTTGAACTCCTGGCCTCTAGTAATCCTCCCACCTTGGCCTCCCAAAGTGCTGGGATTACAGGCGTGAGCCACTGTGCCCCACCCCCGACTTGTTAACTATGCATGCCTTGTGCTCACCTAGGGATTTGTAGGGCTCCAACAGACATCTGCGGCCCCGCTGGCTGCTTGCCACCGTCTACTGACAGGTAAAGACTTACACATTTCATTCAAGGAAATCTCACAAATGTAGAATAAAGGGGACACCTTCGTTTTTCAGAAAACATTTTGCTCAGAGCCCTCAGAAATCTGAGTTACAACCTGGGATTATTTCACAGGTCTGTTTTTTCAAAATGTCTTGTAACATGAAGCTCAGGGGTAAAATGCCAGGTCAGACCACGTGACCCGGACACATGCTCACCTCTCCTTTTCTGCAAAGTCATTTTGTAACTTCTGTTCTTTCTCGAGAGCGATAGTTTCAGCTTGGTTCTTCAGAGTCTGTTCATATTCTCGGATTTTTTCTTTAAGTGCTTTTATCGTAACCTCTGCAAAAAGGAAAAAAAAAACCCTATAGTCAGAGAATCACAATGCCATGCGGCTATATATACAAGGCTCTCGTAACCTGGTAGGATCGGTGTGTTTTAAACTTTAGCTCTTCAACTCTGACGCAAAATCAATGGTTACGAGTCCCTTCGGAGACCTTTTACTCCCTAAATGTTAAATTGAACTTTAAACGTTTAGGTTGAGGAGGATCAATGGATTTTGCTGGGAAGAAGAGGTATGGTTTTTCTAGCACAACTTTTTAAAAAAAAAAGGAGGAAGGAAATCAATAGCAAAATATAATATCATCTTATTGATGAGTCTTAAATCAGTCCTCTACTGAGGGAAGATTAATAAAGTTTTAGTGTAGGTTTAAGTACTTTCTTATAAAGAAAATAGTTCATAACAGTGTGCACGTTTTGGAAGAAGTCATCTTACTGGAGTCAGGTCAGTCTACAGAGTCCCTGGCCCAGGGCGGCAGTTCTGCTGGTTCACAAGTGACAAGAAGTGCAGGGTGCTAAGCGGATAAAGCTCCCACGTCCTCAGTTGGAGGGGATCCCCTCCCCGGAGCGCCCTCCACCCAGGTGGTCGCGGGCAGTGATCGAGCCCCGCCTGTGGGGCCCTCCTGCACAGCAAAGGACGCCTTAGGAGGCAGGGCCATGCCTGGAAAGCCCCGGCCAGACGGCTCTCGTGAGTGGCTCTCCACACCTACTGCATGTTTCCTGCCCTCACCTCGATTACCCAATCTGGGAACAACAAAGTGGATTTGATGAAGGGAGCAGGATCCTCACTCAAGTCTGCAGGCGGCTCTAAGGCAAGTCTGCTCCATCTGAGCCCTCCTACGTTGCTCTGCGAGCCAGTTGAGCCCGGGAAAAGCACTGTGGCCTCAGCTCCAAGGGGAGTGGAGCTCTTGGGGAACGTCACCTGCTGCTTAAAGATCCACCTCTAAAAAGGCAAGGCTGAGTTTCTCTTCCCAGTACCTGGCACAGGTGGGTGCTCAGGAAAGGGTTGTGGCATGAACGAATGAAGGAGTCAAGGCCCAGACAGGGTGGAGGAGGCCCAGACAGGGCTTGTGGCCTTGGGGCTCCAGCTCATGGGACAAGGCTGCGTGCCAGGTGTGTCACTCACGGCTGCTACTGCTCCCTGGGCTGCAGACACACAGGCTGGCTAGGGCAGGAGCACAGCAAAGAGGCAATTAACACACATGTGATTTAGTGGATAGAAGCTAAAGGCTCTTTTGTTAAGAAAAGAAGTTGCCCCTTTTCGTTAGGTGGAACCCAGCAAGTTCTCCTTAGATGGAGGGACGGAACTCAAAAAATGATCCTGTCTGAGAGTTTGAAAGAAGAATGGGCATCTTCATGCCTTTTGGCTTGGTTATTTTGGGCACGGGAGGAATGCTCGGTGAGCACAATGGTTGGTGACACGTTACTATCAAGCCACACTAACAGAGCCAGAGCTAGGCAAGAGCAGGACACTTTCAAGATGGACACCAGACGGGTCAACTCTGAAAAAGCTGGCATCGCTCTTTTAAGCAATGGTCTACGTGACCGTGTAAACATAGAGCATTTTTGGCTTTGATGATCGTTTGGAAACATCTGTCCAGCACCTGGACCCCAGGCACTGCTTCCAATGGGGCTCCGGAGGACACATCTACTGGGGCACTGTCATGTGCTGCTGCTCTGTCCCGGGGGGCGGGGGGTTCTTTGCCACTCTCCACCCTGGGTGGGCTGCTCACTGACCGGCCCAGCCTAAGCCAGAGGCCGACTTGTCCTGGAGCCTCTGACACGCCCCTGATGCCAGGAAGGACACTGCTAGGTGCTAATTAGTTGTGTCTGGGTCCTGGGTTCACACATCTTTAGCATATGATACAGAGGTTCCCTTTCTGTGATGAAGTTTTAACTGTATGATGATTAAAACAAGTGATGTGAACCCCTCACCCTTCCACATTATGATCATTTCTACATTGGGAAGAGGAGAGGAAAATGACATTTTTCTGGAGGTTGGGAAAATTTGTTATCAATAAATAAAGGGGGAGGAATTTCTCGCAAAACCAACAATGCTCAACAAATAGCTGATACTCAGTGAGTGCTAAACGCTTCGCACACATACTCTCTACAACCACATGTTGGCAAGAATGAGAACTGACCCCCAAGAAAAGAGGCTTTTAACAAAGTGAGTCGAGTGGCCTAAGGTCACACACAGTTAGGTAGGGCAACAAAGGGACCCAAACCAGGTCTGCCTGTCTGCCTCCGGAGCCTTTCTTAAGTCTTGGATTATATATCTTATTTTAAAAAGCCCATGATGCTGGGTGTGGTGGCTCATGCCTGCAATCCTAGCACTCTGGGAGGCTGAGGCGGGAGGATTGTTTGAGCTCAGGAGTTTGAGACCAGCCTGAGCAAGAGCGAGACCCCGTCTCCACAAAAAATAGGAAAATTAGCTGGGCGTGGTGGCACATGTCTATAGTCTCAGCTACTGGGGAGGCTGAGGCAGGAGGTTTGCTTGAGCCCAGGAGTGGGAGGCTGCAGTGAGCTAAGATCTTGCCACTGCACTCTAGCCTGGGTGACAGAGTGAGGTCCTGTCTCAAAGAAGAGGGGAGGGGAGGGCAAAAACCCATCAGATGAGGCCTCAGGAGGGAGAATGCCCTGAGCTCAGTCTGGCTCCTGGTCACCCACGTGCAAACCCCTGGCTGCCACGGGGCAACTGGCAACAGGAGGCAGGGCAAAGGGAGTGGAAATCAGCATGGCCCTCCGGGGCCCCACCTGCACCATCCTCCAATAAAACAGAAGCAAAAGAAAAAACCAGAGTGGACCTGCCAAATCAGATGCCAGAGGTCACTGAAGGAAAAACATCCCGACACTGGTTTTGGGCAGCACTCCTATGAAAACCCAATATGCACATTAAAGGTTACCTTTCACCTGGGTGCTGGGGAGGGTAGAACCTTCTCTCAGAGGGATCCCAGCTCAGTGGTTCACTTTCTAGCAGTACACAGCTGTCCCTTCTGGTCCCAAAGGCTCACCACTCCTCTGCAGAGCCAGATGCAGGTGGAATCTGGACTGGTCCTGGCTCTCCCAATTCCTGCAAGGAGGCCCTGCTGGCCCAGGGGCTTGAGTACCCCAATACCTGCGGGGAGGTGTACTCAGAGACTCCTGAGGGAGGGCCCTGGGGACCGCTGCCCTCACAGCCCCAGCTGGTACCTTCCAGCTCTTCCCACATCATCATAGTCTCTGGATCCTTTCCACCAACAATCCCTCCTCCTGAGTCTGTCTGCCATGTTCTTAAAGCCAAAGGATCCTTTTAAAAATCTCCATCAATTCACTCTTTATGGAGTCCTCCAAGTACATTCACTGGACGGCTACTCAGAGCAAGCCGGCTGCCTCTCCTTCCTCTGTCCTTCCTCGTCCATGTTCCCCAACAAAATCAGACAGGCCGAATCATTATTTGGGGTTGGCTGAAAAAACGTGTAGCTGCTGTCAGATGGGACTGTGATTTTTCTTCAAGACCAGGAAGCCACGAGGCTCCCAGGTCCTGAATATCCCTGGATTTTAGGTACAAGGACAGAGTTCTTTGTTCTTCCCCAACAGGATAAGCCAGGCGACCTCTGCCCTTTCTGTCTTGTTGAAGGCGGGGCAGCCACACCAAGAGGTTGTTTTCTTTCATTAAATTTGTAATGAGTAAGCCAGGCTGACAAGGAAACAGCAGCGCTTAAGTATGCAGCCTTCAAGGATGGATCTGAAGCCTTAATGTATCGGCAGCGACTATCAAATGACTTACTGTGTGTGCCTCTTTGATCATAAGCTCGCTCTGTGACAGGTGTCACCTGCGGGCAACCCATCAGTCTTTTGAAAGGCAGATCCTATCATATGATGACACAGGAAACATTTTCAAAAAATCCTCACCAGTCCCGTCGGAAGGCAATACACTCATACACAGTTACTGTGCAGAGGAAAAGTTGTTCTTGTAAATAGCTAAGCATTGTCATTATCCCTCTGTAATGATTCTGATGCCTGCCCCACCCAGACCATAGGAGACGTATTATACAATTAGAGCTAGTCTTGACAGTCCGAGAAGGCAATTTACACACAAAAAAGGAAGAAAGATAAAGCAAAGAACACATTTTCCACCAACCTTGATTTTTCACTTCGGCAAATTCCTTGTTGTATTCTTCGAGAGTTTCCCTAAGTTTCTGGTTCTCTGTTTCAATATCGTGCAGGCGCTGCACTTTGAGCTGGAGCTGCTGCCCGAGATCCAGAGCCGGCACTGGATCTGCACGACAGGAGAAGACACGTCACCCCACTCTGGACCCAAACGCGCCCCCTCTGTGGGGGCTCTGGGGAAGTCAGCTCTGCAGGCTCCCCGGGGGCAGACTCAAGTCCCCTGAGGCCTTGCCCAGGAGCCCCCTTGCTGGAGCGGGGCTTTTCTGCTGCTTTGCGAAGGAAGGACTCACCCCAGGTCCTCTATGCGTGAAAATGGGGGTGGGAATAGCCCTGGGATTCACTAGTATTTGCCAAGCACTCTGGCCTCGTGCACCACTTTCTGAATTTTTATTCTTTTATCTGGTAAGAAGAAAAATACACGAGGCAGCGGCAGAAGCTCCAGGAAGATCAACCACACGCCCAGAGCTAGACCTGCAGGACAGACAGGCCATGGAAGTGCCTGTGAGTTTAAAGTTTCCAATAACTGTATGAAGTTGGAAATAACAGCTGATACCGAGAGTGTCACAGACTTCACAGGACACGTTTATGGACATTTTCTCCTTTGAGTCCTACAACGATCTCTTTTATAAGAGACACGGGAAACTGAAGTTCTGGGAAGCTGAGTGACTTGCCCTCGGTCACCCAGCTAGTTAGTGGGCGCGAGTCTTGGAATCTGTCAACTACAAGCGATGGTTCTTTACAGCTAGAAGTTCACCTGGAGGAGCGGAGGAAACAGAGGCCACCCTATTCCAGGAGATGATCGCTTTTCATCACCATCCCCCTTCACAACGAAGGATGCTCAGAAGAGTCAGGGGTTAGTGGCTACGGATCCGAAGGCTGCAGAACTCGACAGACAGAAGCACAGCTGGTGACCCGGCGTGACCCCTGCCGTGGGCCACCAGCCAGGAGGCCACTGCGCTCCTGATCACAATACAAAGACTTGAACAGCATCTGGGCCAGTCACGTGAAGTCTTGTGGCCAAGTCGATGTGCTATCTGCCATCAGGTTTACGTACAAAAATCCGGATTTTAACCCCAAGTTAGAGATTGCAGACGTGAAATTTACAGTACTGACTCTTGGATTTGGTTTTTACCATTAATTCAGCACAAGATGGAGAGACATTAAATGTTCTTTCGCATTGGTTCGATCTCTAGTTTTCCCTCTGCTGCCCAAGAGGCAATTATAATCCACCTGCTGGGCGCCCAAGGAGCGACTTCCTCTGGAATTCTCAGGCTCTGTCAGAGTCGAAGAATACCCAAGTCCGCTGGGCTTAGGAAGATTATTGAATATATTTCTGGTATGGGCGCCAGCGTCACTTGCGAGATGGCTGCAGAGATTTAGTCTCCTGTTGCGGAATGCTAAACACCAGGCACAGCGGATCAACAAGGGTATATATTCAAGAGCTCACTTAGTTTTCAAATGCCAGAGTCATTAATTTTTCAGACCACCCCTGGTTCCTGGAATTGAGGGCTGGATCTACCATGCCTCAGTCAATGCATCCGTCAGGAGCCAGGAACTCCTTGGGATGCCAGCGTCTGGGCAGAGTTTACAGAAGGCAGGCGCTGGGATGTGTTGGCGCAGCGTCGGCAGCCCAGACTCCGCACGCTGGGGTTTAACAGCAACACTGTCCATCACGCAGAACCCTGGCTGCCAGGCATTTATCCTGAGTGTACGTACGGTTTATGGCCGCATCGCTTTCTCATTTATAGCTTTTCACTATTATTTTAATCAGCACTAAAATATTTATGTTAAATTAGATTTCAAAAAGCTATTTTGGGGAGATGGTTCTTTGTAAGCAGGAGCAGTGATAACACGGAAAAACAGAATCCTCGGAACATTCCAGATTTTTTTGTTCCAACTATCTTCCCAGCATCCCTTCTCAACCTGCACCCTTCCCCACTGCCATGGCCTCATGGTGGGCGAATGGCCTGCAGGAAATGAACAGTCTGCCCAGAGTCCCCTACACAGAACTGCAACCTGAGCTTGGCACAGAGGTCACGGAAGGAGTGGCGAGGGGGGAAGCCCCTGCACTTGTCTGAAATTCTATTAACAGTCACTCATGTAGGCTTCCCAGCACAGCTGCCAGTAGAAATTATATTTTTCAAGAACTAAGCTAGTATACTGCCCTCTATTCCTAACATTTCTGTTGATAATGTTTCCAGTTCATTCTTTTTAAAAGGCCAGGACCCCTCTGTATCTGCTTCGAATAAAAAGTAGCTTCCCTCATGCGATTCAGCAAGGAATCCAGTGACATACAAAAAGAACAAGCACGTTATCAAGTGAATAGTGACTAGACCTTTACGCACATTTTCAGAGTGTTATATTGTAAATGAAAATTCAGGCAATCTCATATTTATTCATTATGGCATGTATATTTAATTTAACACTATTAAAGGTTAATGCCTAAGTAGCAGAACCGGTCATAGAATAAAGGATGAACTGAATGTTCAAACATCTCTCTGCATTAAACTCCAAACTTTACTACAGCACAGCTGATGACTAAATGCCTATAGCATCTGAATACTGTTTTGGGATATGTAAAAGGCATTGCTAAAGTACCTCTTAGGCTTAATTTTTATTACTTGTATTAAAGGAACAGCTAATTACCACATGACAATATAATGACTCTAGCATGTTTGGGCTAGAGACCAAAACAATGAATTTTGGCAGGCCAAACCCCAACCTGCATGTTAATCTGGGGAAATCATAGCTTTTTGTCTCGTTAATGATTTCCAATGCCATTTAAACCCCACACAAGTATTGTTAGGTCTTATTCTGAATGTCAGAAGCCTCCAATCTCCGCAGCTCAATTAGAGATTTGTCTGGGGGAGGCGAGAGAACACACCCAAACGTAAAACAGGAACTCACAGAATCCGGTAACCGGTCTTCCCAGCCTCTTCCAATTCAACGTGCCTGCCAGGTCCACCCACCCGGCATGACAAACTCACAAAGTGCTTTACAATCGTCTAATGGTTAATTCCTAAAACACTCTTCGAGGTATTATATAGCTCATTACGCAACACAGGACTCCAAGAACATATAATAATTATAACAAACAATAATAATACTGCCATTTGTATTTATCCAGCTCCTTTTCCTAAGTGCATGTAGCATCATCTCATTAATTCCAGCCATCACATGATCAGCGGCAGGGGAAGGGAGCTCTGCCATGTTCCAGACACTGATGGCATCTCATCCAGGGACGGGGTGCGGGGTGGGGTGGGGGAAGGAGCCGGCCAGGCAACTGGGTATGCAAAATTCTAATTAAGATTTCTGCTTCCCGAACCAGCAGCCAACTAAATTATACTGTCTTCTTCAAGTACTCATTTAACAAGTATTTCCAAAGCAACTACCTGGTTTGGGAAAGGCCCGGGCCAGGCACCAGCACGGGCCCGGGGCCAAGTCTGCAGGGATCTGTCTCACAGAGCAGATAAACCACAGAAGTCAGTAACCCGAGATCGGGTGTGCAGAAGACCACTCCCGGATGGAGGGACTGGGGAGAAAAGTAGGTTTTTTTAGAAGAAGAGGTGACACCTGACTAGCCCCTTTGACGGACACACAGAATTCAGACCTGTGGGGATCAGGAGGGGGTGTCAGTCCATGAGGGTGAGAGAGCGAGCAGTGGGGAGTACGAGGCACAGGCCAACAGGACAGTTCAGTGTGATGCCAGCAGCTGAGGCGCACATTCTGTGACGTCGGGCTGTTCTGGGTGCGGAAGGGACACACCGTGAACAGGACACAATGTTTGCTCCCAGAGGCTTGACAGTCTAGTGATGTGAGGGAGACGGACAAGAAGAAAAGCCGAACAAAGCAGAACAGTTTCAGGTACAGACAGTCCCTGACTTACGATGGTTGGACTTGCGATTTTTTGGACTTTAAAATGGCGCGAAAGCGATACACATTTGGTAGAAACTGTATTTCGAATATCCATCGACCATTCTGTTTTTTACTTTCAGTTCAGCACTCAATAAATTACAGCAGATATTAAACACTTACTACAAAATAGGCTTGATGTCAGATGATTATGCCCAACAACAGGCTAATGTTAAGTGAGTGTTCCGAGCACATTTAAGGTAGGCTAGGCAAGCTATGCTGCTCGGTGACTTATGTATTAAATGCATTTTTGATTTATGGTATTTTCAACGTACGATGGGTTTACTGGAACACAGCCCCATCGTAAGTCCAGGAGCATCTGTACTGCCCAGCATGAAGAAAGGACAGTCACAGGGAGGTGGGGGAAGGGGTCCCAGACACAGGTGGACAGGGAGGGCCTCTGTTAGGAGGTGAGCTGGGATGGAGATCTGGATGGTGACGGGGGGACGCTGAGAGGATTCACTCTTGGCAGAGGCAGCAGCCGGTGCAAAGATCCTGGGGTAGGTGCGGACGTGGCACATCCGAGGCAGGTGTGGCTGCAGCGAGAGGACGGGAAGAGCCGGGAGACGATTTAAAGAAAAATAGGAACGAAATGAGGAGAGAAACAGAAGGATCAAACTGAATTCTAGAGCTGAATATACAATGTTTGAAAGCAGCAGAGCACTGAGCTGGGACAGGATTCTGTTCCTGCCAGGAAACCATCGGAAGAACAAGACCCTTCCAAGTGGAGCCGCTGTGGCACGAGAAGAAAACTGCCGTGCTTAAAGTCACAGAAAGGTTTGCTGGTTTTTTCGCTTGGCAAAAATATGTAAGAGTTTTATGCTTACAGACGAGCTGTACAATTTTCTTTAAAAAAGCTAAGTGATCCAAATTAGCCACTTGCCACCGCGATGGCAAGTGGCTGTCATATCAGGAACACGCTGCCTGCCAGACGTTATTGAAAACATAAATGCATACTCTAGTCTCTGCAGTAAACAGGGTGCTTCAGTACTCAGCGAGGAGTAAAACTACTTGAAAGAAACTCACGCTATAGAGACAGTGTTCTGAAAACGGCAATGTGGAAATGCTCCCATCATCGTATATACTTATGGGAAAAGACAACAGCCTCTCCAAAAATGTCTCAATGTCTCATATTACACAAGAGGGAGTGGAGTGTACGGTTTAGAGTGTGGGCCAGACTGCATGTGTTCAAATCCCAGCTTGGCCACTTACTGGCTGTGCAAATTGGATAAATCACTGAACTCCTCTGAACCCTTAGTTTCTTCATTTATAAACTGGGCATAATAGTTGTGCCTATAACAAGATGTTGCTATGAGCATTAACTTTGAAAATTGCCAGGCACAGAGTTAACAGAGTCAATAAATGTTACCTATTATTATTTACTAACTCAAACCCACTTAAGTATTTGCCAAAAGAAGTTTCAAACCATTGATTAATATTATAAAATATGCAACGTCTTCTGACAAGTTAGCAAAAAAATTAGGTATAAAGGAAAAAAGGAAATTTACTGCCAAGTTTCCACAAACACCATCTCATAATTAGTACAGGTTGAGTATACCTAATCTGAAAATCCAAAATCCAAAACACTTCTGGTCCAAAGCATTTTGGATAAGGGATAGTCAACCTGTACACAGGTTTCAAAAATATGTATCATATTTTTGTAAAGACAGCCGGTAACGCACTTCTTCAGTTTGAATCTATGTATCTTTGTGAGTTATCTTTTTCAGCCACTTATAACAGCCATTAAAACCAAGAATCAAAATTAACAAAACTTAGAAACTTTGCTTCTGGCCATGAAAGGTTTACTGGTACTGGGCTTGTCCTTTGGCCACACACAACTAGAAAACTACGCAAAATATATGAAACGACTGTTTACAGACATTGGACAACAGGTAGAGCAAGACTGTGGTGTCTAAAAAAAGGGAAGCAAATAAGGTCAGCCCTACGATCACACTGACTTTCTAGCAGGAAGAATTCTCTGAACTGCATTCCAGGGAAGAAGAAATCCAAGCAGAGCGTGGTGGTCTTCTTGGGTTGAGAAGACAGGAATGAGAAAAGGGAGGCTGGGAGGCTGCAGCAACTGGAGTTTGCAGGGCAGAGCACTGAAAAGAAGGACACAGAGAAACAGAAATCTGCAGAGGGATGATCTACAGTCTGTTGCCAAAAGCTAAGGTGCATATGCCGGGGTGAAATGCCACAAGGCTGGGCAAGAACTACAAGGAAGGTCTAAGCTGAACAACTCCCAGAGTCTAAGGTTTGGGAGACTTTCGAGTTAACAACCAGCCAGAGAGGAGAGACTTGTTGAAGAGCAAGGACATTCGTTCAGTAAAGATACCAGGAGGGTCACTCTAGAGTGGAAGGTGCTCTTAATTTTAGAATAAAGGCTAGTCCACCCCCCTACCAAAGCTAAAAACAGCCTCAGAACGATCAAGCTGATCTGCAAGTAATTTAAACTCCAGCTCGAACAAACTTCAACACTCATACGTAAGACAACAAAATCCAGTTAACATTCATGATGTCCAACATCTGACCAAAAATTACTAGACATGCAAAGCAGAATAATCAGGGGAATAATAAAAATAGAACCAGAAATGACGGACACAGTGGAACTTAGTAGACTAAAACAGGTATTATGAGCAGGCACAAGGGTGTGAAAAAAACTATGACTACATATAATAAGGAGAGAAATAGATGATATAAAGAATCAAATGGAATTTTGAAGCTTAAACACGCTATCTGAAATGAAAAAAATTTGCTGGATTGGTTTAACAATGGATTTAGACACTGCAGAAGAAAAACGTTCAGCGAATGCAACGATATAGTATTAGAAATTGTTCAAACAGAAGTACAGAGCAGAAAGAATGGAAAAAAGTTACTAACACCTCAGCAAGCTATGAAACAAAATTAAACAACCTAACATACACATCCCAGAAAGGGGTATGAGGTGTATCTGAAGAAATAGTGGCAAAATTTTCCAAATTTGGTGAAAGTTATATACCAAAAAATTTAGGAACCACAAACTCCATGCAGGATAAACACAAGAAGCACAAATAAGCATAATCAAATTTCTGAAAATGACAACAAAAACTTAAAGTCATAAAAGGCAGATTAAAAAAAGATTCATCATGTGCAGGAAGAGAAAGACACAAATGATGAGAGATTTGCCAGAAACAGTCAGTCCTGAGAGAAAAAAAATCAAAACCAAAACCGCCAACAATTTTATACTCAACAAAAAGTATTCTTTAAAAATGAGGGCACGGTAGAGGATTCTCTTTCCCAGATGAACAAAAGCTTACAGAATTCACTGCCAGTGACCTACACTATAAAAAATGTTAAAGGAAATTCTACAGACTGAAAGAAAATTATGCCATGTGGAAACCTGGATCTATACAAAGGAATAAACAATGCTGGAAATGGGATTAATAAATAGATGGGTAAAAATAAAATGCTATTGTTCCATTTTTAATTTCTTTAAAACATAATTGACTATTCAAAACAAAATAGTAACAATGTATCATAGAGTTGTAACATAGATAGAAGTAAAATGAGTAACAATACACAAACAAGAGGGAGAAAATAAAAGTATGTTGTAAGACTCTTATATCATATGTGAAATGGAACATTATTTGAAAATATCAATGTGATAGGTCAAAGATACTTACTTACTTTACACCCTAAACTAACCACCAAGAAAATAGAGGGTTAGAGCTAATAAGGTAGTTGGGAAGACTAAAAAAAATATATACACAATTAATCCAAAGAAAGCAGTAAAAATACAACAACAAAAAAACCAGGTGAGACACATACAAACAAGAAGATGGCAGACTGACAAACAGTAAGACAGTCGACTTAAACCCGACTCCATCCGTAATTACATTAAATGTAAATGACCTAACATTCCACTTAAGAGGCATGTTGTCAGACTGGATAAAAAAAGCAAGATGTAGCTATTCTATGCAACGTAAGTATAAAGATACAGATATATTAACAGTAAAAAAAAAACAGCAAAAGACGTACCATGAAAACATTAATCAAAAGAAAGCTTAAGTGCCCGTATTAAAGTCAGACAAAGAAAACTTCAAGGAATATTGCCAGGAATAAAGAAGATCATTGCATAAATTTAAAAGAATAAAATCATTGACAGGATGTAACAATCCTAAAAGCATATAAACCCTCAAACAAGGCTTCAAAGTATGCAAATCAAAAACTGAACTAAAAGGAGAAAAAGAAAAATCCACAAGAACAGTTAAAGATTTTGAAACTTCTTTCACGTTAATTAATAGTACAATTAAATACAAAATCATTATGGATAGAAAAGACTCACGCTATGAAGCAACTTGACCTGACTTTTATAGAACACTCCACTCAACAGCAACAGAATATGATTCTCTTCCAGTGCACATGGGACGTTCATCTACATAGAACATACACAGGACCATAAACCAAATCTCAACACATTTAAAAGAACAGAAATCACACAAAGCATGTTGTCTGACCACAATGAAATAAAAAAAGTGCTCTAAGACTCCACTTTAAAAAACTCCAAGAAGAACAAATTAAACCCAAAGTAAGAAGTATTATTAGCAAATAATAACAGAAAGGAACAAAATTGAAAACAAGAAAAATGAGGAAAATCAATACAAACAAAGACTGTTCTTTTTTTGAAAAAGCATTCAAATTGATAAACCTCTTGCTAGACTGATCAAAAAACAAAACAAATAAAAAATAAAATAAAAGGAGAATTCACAAGTGTCAAGATCAGGAAATGAAAGAAAGGATATCACTACATGTTCTACAGATATTTAAAAGATAACAAAATATTTTGAACAAGACTAAGCCAATAAATTTGATAATTTAGATGAAATAAATCATTCCCTTAAAAATTCCGAATTACCAAAATTGACTCAGGAAGATATTTAAAAATCTTAATAGTCTGTATCTGTTAAAGAAGTTAGATCTGTAATTAAAAACCTTAGTGACAAAGACAATCCCAAGCCCAGATGGCATCACGGGTGAACTAGGGAAGTTTTAGGAAGCAGTAACTGCAACCTTATACGAACTCTCTCACCAAAGAGAGGAAGAGGGAGCGTTTCCCATTCATTTATGAGACCAGCACCTTATTATCAAAACCCAATAAAGACATTAAAAGGAGAGACCCAAAACACTACAGTTCTATATTCCTCATGAATTTAAAGGCAAAATTCCTTAGTAAAACACTGGCGAATTGAGTCTAACAATTTTCAGAAACTATAATACATCATAACTAAGGAAGCTTTATTCTAGCAATGCAAGATTGGCTTAGCATTTGGAAATCAAACTATTTCACCATGTTAAGAGAATAAAGGAGAAAAATCATATGATCATCTCCATGGAGGCAGGGAAAAAAGCAGACAAAATTCAATACCCATTCATGACAAAAACTCTTAGCAAGCTAGGAACAGAAGGGAACTTCTATCTTACAAAGGGTGTCCACAAAAGAATCTACAGCTAACATTATCCTTAATTGTGTTGTGAAAGCCTGAATGCTCTCCCTAATGCTGGAACTGATGCAAGGATGTCTGCTTTCTCCACGTCTATTCAACACTGTACTACAGGTACAATGTTGGCTACTGCAAACAAAACAAAACAAAACAAAAACAAGGAAAAGAAATATACAGCATTATAGATTGGAAATCAGTATGAATACAGGAAACTTGAACAGCACTATTAACCAACTTGACTTAAATGACATTTATAGAACATTCCACCCAATGACTATGAAGTACACATCCTCTTCAAGGGCACATTGTAGAGAAACTACTAAGAAAACTTCTAGAAAATATGTGAGTATTAAAAGGCCACAGATATAATATTGTTATATAAAAATTAGTTACATTTTTATATAAAGCAACAAAAAAATTAGAAAATAAAACTAAATACTCTTTAATACAGCATTCAAAAACATGATCTACTTAGGGATAAATTGAACATAACATGTGCCAGACTTACGCATTAAAACTGTAAAATATCGCTCAGAGAAATTAAAGATGATCTAAATAAATATGCCATGTTTAGATTGGACGAATAAATGGTATTGTCAATTTTTCTCAAATTGATCTACAGATACAGTGGAATTCCGACCAAAGTCATGGAAGGCTTGTTTGTAAAAACAGACAAGCTGAATCTAAAATGTATATAGAAGCTCAATGAGCCAAAACAACTTCGAAAAAGATGACCAAAGATAAAGAACTGATTTCAAGACTGACTACAAAGCTACAGTAATCAAGACAGTGCGATATTGCATAAGGGTAGATATATTAATATACGGATCAACGAAATACAACAGTGGGTATAGAGAAAGACTTCTACATACACCATCCACTGATTTTCAACAAAACTCCACCCTTACCTCATACTACATGTAAAAATTAACTCAAACTATATGAAGCCTAAAGGTAAAAAAATAAAACTATACATTAAAAAAAAAAAACAAAAACCCCAAAAAACAGGAGAGAATAATTACCACCTTGGGGGTAGGCAATGATTTCTTAACACAAAAAAGGCAAGAACCTAAAAAAGTGTGTGTGGGGGATAGACTTTATTAAAATAAAAAACTTCTGCTCTTCAAATGACAACAAACTGGGAGAGAATATATGCAATGAATGTATTTGAGAACAGATTTATATACAGAATATATAAAAAATCTACAACTTCCACCTGGCAGCACATGTCTGTAGTCCTGGCCACTCAGGAGGTTCAGAGTACAGAGGTTCTCTTGAGCCCAGGAGTTCGAGGTTACAGTGAACTATGAATGTGCCAGCCTGGGTGAAAGAGCAAGATCCTATCTTAAAAAAATAAATGAAATAAAATTAAAATATAAAAATTAAGCTGCTATAAATTTACAACTCGATAATAAGACAAACAACTCATTTAAGAAATGGACAGAAGATCAAAACTCTTTATAAATGAAGATCAATGGAAGAAAAAAAAGCACATGAAAAATATGCAGCATTAGTAGTCATCAGGAAAAGCAAATGAAAATCACAACGAAATATGTTATGCACTCATTACAGTGTCTAAAATTAGACAATACCAAATGATGGTGAGGACATGGAGCAACTGGAACTCTCCCATGTTTCTTTTTGGGGGACAAAATGATACATCTACTTTGAAAACAGCTTGGCATTTCTTACCAAGTTAAATGTGGAGCTACCCTACGACCCAGCAATTCTAGTCCTAGGTATTGGCCTGAGAGAAATGAAAACAATGTCCACGTAACAACTGTCCGTGAATGTTTATAGCCGGTTTATTCATAATAGCTACAAACTGGAAACAATCCAAATGGGCATCAACAGGCAGAGGGACAGGCAAATTGGCAGACAGCCCTACAAAAGAATATCACTCATCAATGAAAACAAAAGGATTATTGATCCCAGCAATAAGATGAATCCCCAAAACACTATACTACGTAAAAGAAGCCACATGAGAGAATACGTACAGAATGATTCCATCATATGAAACCCCAGGAATGACTCGACCAACAGTAACAGAGCAGATCAGTGATTGCTGGGGTTTAGAGTCAGAAGGGAACTTGTGAGGTGACAGAGACATTCCAGATCTTGATTGTGAAGGTGGTCACACTGTCACTGCACACTTGAAATGGGTAAATTTTATTGTGTGTATTTGTACCTAAAATAAAGTTGACTTAAAAACGTAATTTTTAGGGAGAGAAAGAAGTTTCTTGGACTGCTACTAAAATTAACATTTTAAGTCCTTTATACTCTTCATCATATCTTTTTATTCTATTTTTAGTATACGATTTACAGTGTAATTATACACATACATCATACTGACAACTAAGACTCTATCGTGGGTACAAATTCAAACTTTTGTGCTCTTACAGCACAGGAGCACAAGTAGTTTGGAGACCACCAACTTAGACAGACCCACCTCCTGCTGTGCAGGGATCAAGCGAAGGTGTGAGCCCAGGGGGCAAGAGAGGGGGGCGTGTGGCTGAAGTGACAAGAAGGGGTTGAATTCAGGATACTTTTGGAGGCGGGATCACCGGGACTCACTGACAGATGGGCCATGGGGAGAGGTAAAGAACAGAGTCCAGGCTGACTCGTGCAATTGTCGCCAAAGCAACTGCAGGGATGGTGACACCACTTACTGTCCTGGGAGGGCGCGGGGCAGGGGGAGGAGGAATCCATTGTTCTCTGGAGTCACCCAGGGAGAGAACGTGGGTGAAGAAGAGGCTAAGAACAGGGTCCTGGAGGAGGAGGAGGCGGCCACAGAAGTCTGAGGAGGAGGAGTGGAAACAGGTGAAGCCGAGCCAGTGGGCACTCACCTCTCCCGGAGTTTGGCTGTGATGCGGAACCGAGAACTGGCCGGAAGTGGGGTGATGCCGTGTGTGTGTGTGCTTTCTTGGTGACACAGGAGGCGCGTCAGAGATCAGGGCAGAAAGAAGGCATGAAATGTACGTGGGGCACAGTGGGCAATAAGGTTGGGGCCCGTCGATGGCTGTTTCTATGTTATTATAAACCGACTCACGCTGGGCCTCCGGAGACTTGAACACAAACACTTTGTTTTGGATTCCCTGATCACTACAAAGGAAGCGCTGGCATGCCCTGGCAAAGCCCACCAGCCTTGGTGCGAGGGGTGGGGGTCCGGGAAGAGGGGAGAGCACACTGCTGGGCCTCACGCAGGGCTGCACAGGCTGGCGGGCCGTGGTGTGGGGGAAGGTGCGGGGTGGCCGGGAAGGCTGCTGGTGAGCTGCTTCTCCACAGATTGTGAGGCCGAAGAGGACCGATCTTAATAAACCCGAGGCCCGTGTTTGCACAGAGCGCTCTGCGGGCGACAGGCCGTCCCCTGCCATCAGCCCGAGGATGAATGTACCCCTTGTGAATACCATCCCCGCGATGACATCACAGCGCGGCAGACGCTACTTTTCGCCAGGGCACTCTAGGCTAATGTAATCATACGATTACATAATTAACCCAGCTGTCTCATTAAGAAAATCAACTGGAATTCAGGGCATAATTAGTCATACAGCAATTAGCATGCTGATGAGCGCCTGATGAAAAGCTGTCTACATACCCAGCGTGCCAGGACCACCCCAGTCATGGCAGAGGGGAAACCAGGCAACACACCTCTCCACTCAGGCACACCAGGAGGATTCCCCAAGTCACATCCAGGGAGTTCCCACACTCCAGTGCTGTGTCAGGGGACTGGGGGAGGACGGATGGAGAGAGAAAGCCCTGGGAACGAGAGCAGCATGCAGAAGCTGGCGGCGACGGGCTCGGGCACCCATCTTGCAACGCCTGCTTTTCTTTAACGTTTGCGGCTAATTCCTCAGCCTGCGAACATGCTGCACACCAAACGGAGGGGCGGATCAGGCCCCCAAAATTGCTCAAGGAGGATGGAGAAGCTGCCACCTTGTCTGGTTTCCAATCCCCTGAGCGCTGAGACAGTGCACCACTGGCCCCTGTCCCCTGAGGTGCTTCAGGACCAGCTGTGGGTTGGGGACCTGCAGCCCAGGCAGGAGGCACATGATGTTGGCACCGGACAGGGCTTCATTCCTCCAGCCTCACTTCCGCTTTCTGTCCTGCTTTGGTGCCTGTGGTTGATTCTTAATAATATGAATGAAGATGTGTTAAGACAGCAGAGTGAAGATGTGTACAGGGGCTCCTGCACGTCTCAGGCTACTGAAGTTCCAGAGAGCTCTCTGGAGGGGCCATGGGCACCGGGTCTCCTTTGCCAACACCAGGAGACCTGGAAGACACGGACTGGAGTCTCCTTCCAGAATCGGGCTGGAACAGCCACTGTTCCTTAGCCGTTAAGAATGCCACCAAGTAGCACACCAATTAAAATCTTGGCATGCAAAACAGAGGCTATTTCTAAATCTTAAGATTTCGTCACTTTTTTCCAAAAGTCTTACTCTGGGATCCTTGAGTGAGGGGCAGGCAGGGAAGAGAAAAGAATGGAAGCAACAGTGTTTTCTAATTTTAACCTATAATGTGTCCTCACTTGAAAAGTAACAGGCACAAAAACCAGATTGCTGTTTTATTCTTACAGAGGATTAAAAAGCAGTTCTGCAGAACGATGACATGCCACTTCGTTTCTAGAGCCTCACAGGCTGCGCCGACAGGGCTGTTCACCAGGAGGGAAGGTTTTCCTAAAACCAGACTGGAGCCTCCCCTAGGAGCTCCTGGGAGCATGGGCACGTTGGAGCAGGCTCTGAAAATGGAATGGCTCACAGATAGGCTCTTTTCAGCCAGTTCTCGTTTAGGACTTCCAAAAACCTACAACATCTACTTTGCACAATTATCCTATGGAAATAAAGTGAGACGAGTCGGTCATGAAACGCCGAGTTCTAGCAGTGTTTCATGAGTCAATGAATATTTTATACCACTGGTAATGTGCTTCCTAAGATTTAAATCTTAAAATAAACCCTTCTAGGCATTGCCTTTATGTGTGAGGGGTTTGTATCTGTAGGAGCTAAACCACATCTCAGCAAGGAGTAAAATATGATTCTTATACGTGGCGGGGGGTCACAGATGGAGGCAAGGACAACTTGCAAAGAGATTCTTCCCTTGAACTTTGCAGCTAAAGCAGAGAAGTTCTGCAATACCAAGGCACAGGTGGTAGCTGCATCAACTTTGAATCTTCTTCTCCTATCTAGGAACTCTTTAAAAAAATACCATTATCAAGATGTTTCTGGGACAGAAAAGCCATAGTTGTGACTTATACAAATTTATAAGTAGCCTACAAATACCTGACTGAGTTCTTATCTGTAATACATTAATAAGGGCTATTCAGAAACGAAGATTGCAAGTTGATTATTTTACTGATGTATGCTTCCCTGCATTGCAGAAATAAATACATGCTCAATTGTAAAAAAGTATGAAAAGTACCAAGAGCAAGAGCAAGTCACCCACGCAAGGTTAATTACTGGCAGACTATGCATACCACCATAATCTTGCTCGGCACACAGTAAAATTCTAGCTACATAAAAGCCTTTAAGAGGAGGTCATTCCAGAATATTCCCAGCTATCTGAGATATTTACTTCTCCTTTCATTATAGCAAGGGATAGAGGCTGTCTATTTTACCCATTTAATTATGGAATATTTTTTCAAATGTACTGAATACTGTCCCATGACCGGGATGGGGGCCAGAGGCTGAGCTCTGCTTGCATTTGTACCTTTTTAGGTGCGTGGTCTGGGGCCTGTATGCAGCGGGCTGTCAGATGATGCTGGCTGAGTGTAAGCATGAATGCAACTTTTTCAGCAGCACACTCGAACCCTTCCTTGCACACTGAGTGTTACTGCTGTTGACAGATAGTCACCGAACTCTGCTCTCACCCACAGACACAGACCCTGATGCAGGAGGACGCTGGCCTCCCGAGGAGGGAGTCTGCCACAGAGGAACCTCCCGTCCTGGGGGGCTTGCCTTGCCCAGGTGTCCTTACCAAGTTGTGATGCTTTTCCTCATGTGGCTAATCATTAGCAAATTAATAAATATGAATCTCAATTACAGGTGCGTTAGAATTTTAAAAATTAAGCATTTTGAAGTTTGAGATAATCCCTAGGTATTGATCAAACATGTTATGACATAAAATCTGTCCATGAGAAAATTGACAGATGAAAACCAATTAAATCAATGATGTAAAATTGTAACTTGCTTGTGAATCTAAATGTAAAACCTCCATCCTACACCTACGATGCTGACAATAACGGCAAAGGTCATTTTCAGCTAGAACCACAAAGAGAGATAGTAATAGAATCAGGGACAGGAGACTCACTCACCAAATGTTTTGTTGGTCTTTCTTTTATTTTGTAAGGTAGATGGAACCACGCACACAGTACTGTTTTCCAGATAAATCCTGAGACAGAGCTGTCCTACTTGCCTTCCTTAACCCCACTGTCCCACCAAGAGTCAAATCCATTCTACCTCGTAAACACAGCAGGTTATCTGTCCATTTCTCTCTAATTTCACTCCCACCATCTGACACCGAGAGACCTGTCTCTCCCCTCCGCCATCACTTTGGACCTCTTTCCAATCTGTTGTGTCCGCTGTGGCCAGGATGACCCTTCCGAAACACAAATCTGATCATATCGTTTTGCTGTGTAAAACCCCTTAATGGCTTCTCTGTTACGTGAAGCCCAGAAGTCTTAACTGCCCAGGCCCTGCCTCCCTTTGCAGCCAGGTGATCCTTGCCCCTGGGTGGGTGGAGGGGGCCTCTCTACCCAGCGTGACTCCTAACAGCGGCCCTGTGACCACCACAAGTGTCTTGGTCTTGCTTGGTGGGTTTTTCTGTGGAAGCACTCACCATGCCTAAAACTCAGTCACTATTTGTGTAATTACTTTTTAACATCCGTATTCCCACCAGACTCTAAAGTCCACGAGGGCAGGAATTTCGCTGGCTGCTATATCCCTGGGGCCCAGGGTCTTGGGCACTGACCAAGTAATAACCAGGAAGATGAGGGTCACGGCAGTCTGCAGAAGAGCACGGTTTGGCTAAAGGAAGATATTTCCAATGAAAAGCGTCTGAAAATACCCTCAGAATTGACTAAGGAATGAGAACAAGCCGGTGGCAGATGAAAAAAATGGAAACATCAGGTCTTAACTGTTTTAACTGCTCAAAGGGCCCCTCAGGACCATGGTGGTTCAGTTCTACTATGTACCTAAATGTTTATCCAGTATCTTGGACAGGAAGGAGATTTTGAAAGGAGAAATAACATTAGCTGGGACTTCTGATGTGGAAGATGAAGAGGGGGAGCCTGGGATGATTCAGCTTTCTTTCCCCCTCCCAGGTGGGCCAGACCACTGAAGGGGAAGTGGGCAGAAGAGGGAGCTGGCGTGGAGGGAGATCCAGCGTGGTGCCAGGCCGGCAGGACAGCTGACACACCACACGGATCCTGGACATCACACACTGGCCACAAAACTGAAGCCCTCAGAAGCACATGCACTGGTTTGATGAACCCCGAATGCTAAGTGCGGTATAAATGTCTATGCAGGCATGTAAATCTTTATAGAGTGACACCAAAGCAAAATGAGAGTTCAGAGAGCTATTAAACTGCTACGACTCCATAAAAGATACGTTCTGTTCTCTTGCAACTGACGTGTCTAATGCTCAGGAGTGCTCGCCCTCGGTGGGAAGCGTCAATCTCTCAGGGATGGTTCGGTGTGAACAATTAAAGCCTGAGACCAAAAAATTCAGAGAGCATTTTGAAGAAATAACTTGATCCACTAATTTATTCATTCATTTGACAAACACTTATGAAGTTTCTGCTACATGACAGGCACTGGGGTAGACGCCGGGGAAATAATTAGGGACAAGATCACACTGTCCCGATCTCTGCCTTGCCAGAAAGGACACAGACTTAGCAAGTAGTCGTGACAGGGGTGGGCAGGTTTGTGTGTGAGAAGGGCACACCCCAGCCAGACCTAGGGGGTCAGCAGAGAAGGGGTCTGGCCACCCTGGCAAGTGCAAAGACTCTTGTGTCGACCCGAACGGCACAAGGTAGGGTGGAGAGAAGCGGATGGAATCGAGACACATTCTGGATGTGGGATGGCCAGGACTTGGGGACCAAGTGCTCTGGCATGGGCAGCTGGGTGGGAGATCGTGCCTTTGCTAAGAGCAGGAATGCAGGAAGAAGAATAGCTTCCCTCAGACACACCCAGTGGTTGCAGGGTGCCTGTCAGTCATTCCTGCGGGAAGTCCAGGAGGCAGTCGGACATGCAGGTTGGCACTCAGGAGTGAGACTGGGCCAGAGACAGAGCTTTAGGAGTCACCAGTGTGACCCTTTGTGAACTTTGCCACTGAGGACTTCGGGTTGGGGCTTTGGGTCAACCGACTTTTTCAGTCACTCACCATGTCACCCCTGTTGTGTGTCAGGTGCTGGGCAGAAAGCAACAAAGCAAAGCCCTGTCCCAAGGAGCTTTCATTGCAGTGAGATCAATAGGTAAGTAACAAGAAAATGCACAAATAAATAAAATTCAGGAAGGGGCAGCGGGTGGGAGCTAATTTGGTCAGGTGCCTCTGCCAGTTTCAGGCTCAGTGGGACTCTGGCTCCACCTCTTTTTGGGGCCGGCTGGGCAGCCCTTCCTGGAGCTGGAGTGGGGCCACGTGGCATGTAGCTGAAATACTTGCCTCGTTATTCCCAAGAGCTTCCTCCATTTTTCTGAGACAGCGTGAGTTGCTGTCTCTTGCAACTAGGAGAACTTAACGCACCCAAGTGTTTGTGGATTCTGCTGGATTAAAGCCCGAAGCATGCAGACAGTGAAGGCACCCTGACTCCCCCCAACGATGTGACTGTCAGTAAATGCACCATTGCTATTGACCAGGCCCTTCCTGTAAGCCCCAGCCACAGGATTACTTCACCCAGGCAATAATCAGACTTCAAAACACAGGTAGAGTGCTCCGAGCCCCGTTCCTGCTTTTTAAGTAACTTGCTAGATCTGTCAGACCACAGCATTCGTAAGAAATAGCCGGGAGGCGGCACGTGAAAGTGATCTACATGGAATGTGATGTATTTTGATTGACTTTTATTATTAGAGAAAACATCAGATATTATGTTGCTCCCACCATTTTGAATCTAAACTGCAAACATTTATTCTCCAGCCAAAACCAATAATTATAAAGAATATCACCAATATAGGAAAAATGCTTACAGTAGTAGTAATAATAATGATACTAAGTGAAAAAAGCAGAATATAAATATATACCCATGTTGTGATCAAAATTCTATAAACTTTGTATGAATAAAGGCAAAGAGGAACACTCATGAGAAAAATAGTCTCTTTTTTTCTATAATTGCAGAAAAAGAAACCTAACAGCTTGTTAAAAGTGGCTGCCAGTTGGGAAACTTCACTAGGGGAAAATCCAGGTACAAATTCGACTTCTAAAAACTAAGATTCTAGGTTATATAGAAAATAGGAGCAAAGGCTTTCTGGGTTTTTGGCAGAGACGGAATAAGCCAGCCCCTTCTCAACTGAGTCACCAACATGACGGACACAGATTCTTGGCTAGAAAGCACTCTCTTCTGGGACCTGGCTTCCTGGTGGCAGGTGCTTCTGGGAACAGGATGGGACAGGACCCTCCTGAGCATGAAGAACAGAAAACTTAAAAGAAGGAACTCTTTGGAAATCGAAAGTTCTATTTATCAAAGTCCAAGTCACACTGTTTCTGTATAATTCTTTATCCCTGAATCAGTATGGACATGACACAGTCCAGAGAGAATTCTCAGCCACTACCTCATGCCTGCCAAGCTGCTGATACCTGGGGAACAGCGTGACATCGGATGATCCATGTACTACGAAGGAACCACCTTGTGGGGCTTAGTCAGTCTTTGGGGAACCCCTAGTCGCATATAAACTCTTGAAGAAAATCAAAGGGCTCAACTTGGGAACTAAGAGTTAGATAAGTTCCCAAGACAGCAAAAGTTTAGAACAAAGCAAATCATTCTCTGCTGCCAGGCTGTTCCCCAGAGAGGAAAAGGAACGTGATCAAGATTTTACGACAGGTCTGTGGCAAGAGAATCTGGACCTTCCCACTCCCTGTCCAAAGTGCTTTCTGATGCCCCTTTGTAATCCCAACTCCAAGAGGGAACAGAAAAGCTATGGTGGACCTGAACTAGAACATAAGTGCAGGTACAAAGGAGACCTGTTTCTGCCTTGCTTTGTTGAAGTAGCTCTAGTAACATCAGTGATATTCAGAGATTACTAAATACGGGCAAGCAGGTGACTCTCATGGGTGGCGAGAGGTAGCGGTGGTAATTAGGTTTCCTAGGTTGGCAGAGGAAGACATCTAAGTGGCTTTCCTAATTTTCTGATCAGTCTTTCCAGGACTGAGCTGGGACCCACGTGGCATATGTATCACCTCCCTACAGATTCTAAGTCACTGGGGAGCACAGGACCAACAACAGGACCAGTGGGTCTAGGTACTGTAAATTCTCTCTCACTTTTCTAAAATAAGAAATTGGAAACCATCAACTCTCAGAATGCCTAACAAACATCATTTAAATTTTAACTCTTTAGTTCCTTTAAAAGAAGAAACAACTCACATATTTAGTTGTGGCTAAAGGAATCATCAGTTACCCTCTCTGCCTGTAACCCTTAAGTGAAGGACTAGTCTGGAGGTCACTAATCCTGATGACCTGGTGGGGGAGCAAGGCATTCCAGATGTCCCATCAGGGCCATTCCTGAAGTCCTGAAGGTAGTGCCCGGCAGCTCAGGAGACTTGTGCACAGCATACAGACTTTGGTCCTATGTCTTCTCTGTGGTACACGCACCATTTTATACTGTAGCCCCCGAGATTTGGGTTTCTGCGTTTACTAGCAATTATACGAGTACTTTAACAAGTGCATTGAATTTCCATCCCTATCTGAAGACTGGGTGATGGGAATTTCACGTTTCCTGGAACTCCCTGGTTTCCCGGGGGGAAGCTGCCACCGAGGGCGCATGTTTCTTGGAAAGCTGAGAAGGAGCCCAACATCCACCACTTGCCAGCTGCGGAGCCCCGCTGGGGGCTATCAGTGCCGGGGCTTACCTGGGACGTCAATCAATCTCTTGTAGACGTTCAAGAAGGCTGCTTCAGCCTCTTTGCTTCTCTTGCTCAGTGCGTCAATCTGAGAGGGAAGAAAGGAAAGAAGAGAAAAACAAAGAGCTCAAAATTTGTCAAGAGGTAATTTAAAAATCATTATACATCTAGTAAGTTCCCACAGCAAATGCAAATCTGATTTCTCTGCATAGATGCTTGACACTGGGCCTTCAGCCCCTCAGAGGAAAGCCCACAGACACACAAAAGGGAGACAGTCTCCACGGCCCAGGCCATCAGGGTGAAGGTGGCCACTCACCACACCGAGCATGGACCACTGGGTGGGCTTTCCACAGAGAAAATGGTCTGGCGTGCCCTTCCTGGCCTCTTTCCTTCTTCTGCAAGTGCTAAGAGCTGACCGTGCACTAGACATTGTGCTTGGGAAGATGGGGCGGAGGAGTAGGCAGGGAGAGATGATAGCTCCTACTCCCAGGAGTTGGGGTGTAGTGAGGGAAACAGGTATGTCAACAAGTAATTAAATTCCAGCCAGAAAAAATGCCCTGGGGACCTGGAGAAAGGGACCTCAGGCAGCAAAGCTGTCACATTGGAGCAGAGTCTTCAAGAGCAGCTCCCAAGTGGACAGGCGACGCAATGCACGTAAGAATACATGTGGACACCCAGAGCAAAGGTCTGAAATTTGGAGGGTCACAGATCCTCTTTAAGAATTTTATGAAGCCAAGGGCCATCCCACATGTCACACCCCCGCTCCCTCCCAACCCAAAAACACACACGCCAAGTTATGCATTCTATTTTAGGACACTCACACATCAGTCTGTGCTCCATCCATGAAATCCAGATTAAGACCCAGAGTTGGAGCTGGGATATGAGCAAGGCTGCTGGGGTGGGACCACGGACACACGTGCAGGGGCTGTGGGTGACAACACCGGAGAGGCAAGCGGGGTGGTATCCCAACCTGTGTCACCTGAGCATCAGCCAGAGTGGAAGGAGCACAGGAGGGGCAGGGAGGAGACCCCTTGGAGGTGCTGCCCTCATCTCGGTGAGAAATGCGTGGGGCAGGGCCATGGGTGCTGAGGAGGAGAGGCAGGCGGGAGAGCTGAGGCCCAGAGGAACAAAGCGCCCAGCTTTCCAACTTAGGCAGTGGGTGAGGTTCTGCGACACTGGCAATCACTAGGATTGGTTTGTCTCGTGAACTGACCCAGCTGAGTTCGTTTCCTCGAGTGTCGACATCTATTACTCAAAGAAAGGTGAAGTTTGAAACCCTCAAGTATGCCAGACACACATCCAAAGAGCTTCCAAATGCAGGATCGACTTGTTACAGGACTTAGCTCACACACACAACTGCTGAGACAACAGATGACTTTGTACACCTGAAGCATGCAAGATTGTACATGCACGAAGTTCATATTGGCTCAGGAAAAGGACACTAAATTATATATTCCTTCTGTCCCCTCACAGAATTATGTTCTCTGTCTCCAATGTTATTAAAGAGGCAAAGGATGTGGTTTAATTACAGGGCCTCTCTCCTGAGCCAACTGACAATTTGTTAAGGGCTGAGAGGTCACCTGATTAAGGACGGTTGGACACTAAGGGACGGGGGACAGGGTGAGCAGGACGGTCTGGGAAATCCGACGTAGACCAAACCAATGCAATGCGAGCATTTCTAACTTCTGACAACTTGTGCTCCAAAATTCCAATTTGACGTCAGTCATTTGGAACTCAGACATATCCCCCCACCACAAAATAAGGTTGTGATTTAGGTGTTGAGGGGGGTTTCAGAATAATCCACATGGGCTATTAATATGACAAGACAGCTCTCTCTTTTTTTAAAAAAAATACTTCCCCCCCATTTTTAGTAATACATGCTCATTGTATAATTAGAAAAATATAAAAAATATAGAGAAGAAAATTAAAGTCATAATTCTGCTATTCACTGGTGGGAGTCACACTGTCTGGTCTGTAATTCTCTTCAATTTTTTTCTAATTAAAATATACAGTTGAATGAAATGCAGGCACATGGGGAAACCAGAGGCAGATGTAGATTAGGGGTGTCTAGCGCCAGGGCGGGGAACAGCGAGGGGTTGGTGGATGCCGGCTGAGGGGTGTGTGGTTTCTTTTTGGGGATGATGAAAATTTCTACAATTGTGGTGACAGTTGCACAGCTTTGCAAATATACTAAAAATTAATAAACTGCAGGCCTTAAATGTATAAATTATATGATATGTGAATTATATCTCAATAAAGCTGTTTAAAATGTGTGTGTATTTGAAGTCAAACCATATACAAAATTTTGTATTGTGTTTTCTTCCACTAACATATATCTTTTTAAATGTCTATTACAAATTTTGGGAAATGTCTTAATGGCACTATTTCAACTGTACCTAACCACCACGTAGAGATGTCTGGAGTAAATGTGGATTTGCAGCTGCCTCTCCAGCTGCCTGGGAGGCTCCCAGGCCCCTCCTAAGAGCCGTGTGGCCGTGGGAAGCAGCCAGTCCAGAGAGCCTGGCAGACACTTGTCAGGTGTTCCCACAGGGGCACGAAGAGTGGCTGCCTCTCTGGAGGCAAAAGATGGGCCCTGGAAGGATGCAGAACATTGTCCTTCTCTCTCCTGTCTGGGTGGTTCATAGGGACACGGAGGTGGGGTCTGGTGATCCGCACCTCATACTTGGGGATATAATGGGCTGAACTTAAGCATCCCAAAAGATGCTCAAGTCCTGACCCCCAATATGGCGAAGGTGACCTCATTTAGAGACAGGGGCTTTGCAAGTGATCACGTTAAGACAAGGTCCTAATCCAGTATGACCAGACACAAAGGAGATGTCTGGAGATGGTCACAGACACGTACCCAGGGAGAAAGTCACGTGGAGATGAAGGCCGAGACCAGGGTGATGTGTCTGTTAGCCAAGGATCACACAAGATCACCAGCAAACCCCCAGCGGCTGGATACAGGCACAGAGCAGATCCCCCTCACTGTGCCCAAAAGCAACCAACCCTGCTGACACCTGCATCTTGGCTTCCCAGCCTCCAGACCGTGAGAGGACAAAATTCTGCTGTTGAAACCACTCAGTTTGTGGTATTTGTTAGGCAGCCCCAGGAACCACGATTCCGAGTGCTGTCCCCTTTCCTCTTCCACCAAGGCCAGCAAATCCAAGCCCAGAGCTGGGAACAAGGCCAGGCCAATGAGTTTAATCCATTCATTAAGCAACTGGACCATGAGGTTCCTGAAGGAGATGAGAGTACTCCGTGCCTGGCTGAGCTACGTGATGAGGTCCCCTAACCCCCTTATGAAATTTCTAGAACTGTCTGGAAGAATTTGCTGATTCTGGGAATTCGGGTACTTTCTATGCTCCTCCACTCTTTGGACTCCTCCCATGGCCACTGGCCTAGACCGAGGGTGGCCCCGGAGTCGGAGCTTGGGTCTATCCTCTCCCTTTCCCAGCCCAGCTTGCCCGGGGCGGGCCGCCCTCTGGCCGCCAACACTCGTGAATTCCTTGCTGCGGCCTGTGACTTGCTAGTTCTGTGGTTTTGCTTATGTGGAATGCCCTTCGCCGGCATCTCTGTCCACTCCAGACCTGTCTATGTTGCAAGACTCAGTGCAAGCGCCACTCTCTTCGACTGTGCTGGGCTCCCTTGGCTGGCAGCGTGCTCAGTCTGGAAGGGGCCAGGCAAGCTCCCTTTGCTGCCAGCTCCACTGCATCTGGACAAGGTGAGTCAGTGTGAGCTGCTACGGGGAAGGAGCACACCACAGTGACTCTGCTACGAGGAGGAGCTGCCCTCCAGGTGTCCGTGAGGCTACTGCCTGGGAAGGGGCCCTCCTGTGAGGGAGGGAAGGGACAGGGTCCTCCTCATCCTCATGCCCTCTACCCACCACACCCACCCGACAGCGGGTACATGGCTGTCCGCTGCACGCCTTGGAGGTGGTGACCCACAGCTTGGTCCCTTACGAGAGGGAACGGATTAGTGATAAGAGGTTTGGGGTAAGGTCTTAAGACAAGGATTGCTGAAGTTAGGAACCTAGTTAGGATCCTGGCTACTTCATGCACCCACGTCAGCCCAAAGTAGAGATTCAAATGCCCTTAAAACCATTTGCCAGAAGCACCGCTGTAAAGGCAGGATGGGGGCAGACCGAGAGGCCATTCGGGCCTCGGGTAGAACCTGCCCTGCTCCAAGGGATCAGCCTACTTTTCAAGCTCACCTCCTGCCACGCCTCACACTCCAGCCACACCCGGTCACTCCCTGTTCCCTGAATACATGAGCAATTTCCCTTCAGCCTGGAAGGCGCCTCCCTGGAATGCTCCCCTGATCCCCGGCTCAGCGCTGATCCGTCTCCCAGCTGCGGCCACTCCCACTGCTGCGGGGGAGTGCCCTGGAGTCCCAGGACTACAGATAAGGCTCCTCCCTCAGGGGTTTCTGAATTCCTGGAAAGCCCAAACTAGGCTGTAGCATCAACTGCCTTTCCTCCCAGCCACTGGTACACAGGTGTTTAACACACTTCTACCGTCTGAATTAAAGTCTATCTCAATTGTCCAACGGTTTCATCTGCACAAGTGAGCAACGGTTAAGAAATCCAGTTTCAAATCTTTATAAAAATGCTTAACATGTAAAGAGTTCTCAGTTCAGTGAGTGTGTGTCTCCTGCGCTGCAATATGATGACGGCCACTCGGCTGGTGGCAGCCCCACTGGCGTGTCTTTCCCACTGCACACACCCAGAAATGCTCTCGAGCCACATGTCCTCACCGTGGCAACATGCTCGATGGCTTCTACTGGATTCGACCATTACCCTTTTAGCAATATCACTTTCATAATGTTGGGTTCGGTTTTTTACGTAATAAGTATTACATTTATAGACAAACATCTACACGAAGGTATTTTTATTCTAACTCTCAGTCAATCAATATCTGCTTACAGCAGTAGAAAAACTCAGAGTCCAGGTTGGAGAGCAAGTTCACAGAATCCATCGGGAGATCCCTGAGATTCAGAAGGGGTGAGAAGTGCCCAGGTGTTTGGTGCCAGCAGTGGTGCTGCGGGGTTCCGGGAGTCTCGGCATACGGTGCTTCTGCTCCCAACCGCCATCCGCTGTCCCTGTAGGAGGCAGCACACAGCTCTGCCAGTGCATCTGATGTGTGGTGTGACAGCACCTGCCAGGTGGGTGCTTCCTCACCCCAGACCTCAGGTGTGGCCATGTGAATTGCCTTGACCAATGGCATGTACGTGACAGGGCCATATGCCACATCTGAGCATAAGATTTAAGAGCCATGACATGGTTCAGCCATTGCACCTGTGTCCTCTGCCATCAGAGTAGTATGTCAAGTGACAGGAGCTGCTTCTTCCACTGAGATCTCAAATGAAGACCAGCCATGGTGCCAGGGCAGAGTCACAGCCAACATACAGTATCAACAAGGAACAGTCTTTTGTTGCCATAGGCCGCTGAGATTGGGAGTTGTTTGTTACTGTGGCACCATCTAATAAAAGCTGACTATCACAGGTCTTAACAGGTGGCCACATCGCTAAGAAGGTAGCACGATGTAAAAATAAAAGGACTAAACAACAAACATCTTGAGAGCTACAGGATTTTGGTTTATTTGTTTTGAAGCTTGATGCTTATTTTTGTTGAGAGGTTGGGGGAAAATCATGGTATGATATATTAATAGTAGAAAGGGCACTAAATTTGACATCAGAGGACTAGATTTAAGACATAGCTCCAGGAGGTGTCCTGGAACACTGAGCCAGCTACAGAGCCTCTGCCTCTCTGAACCTCACTTTCTGTGGCTAGGAAAGTGGAATCATGAAAATGCCCATCTTGCAGGAACCCTGGCAGGATTGCATGAGGCAGATATGACAACGGCATGGAGCGATCCACGAGCCAGTTTCCAGGGTGGGGGAGCATCTCTGAGCCACGAGGTGTTTTAGAAGGAGAACTGCCTGCCATGCAAATAGCAACTCATTGTGTCCAAGTCTTAGAGGGTCAGCGAGAGGAGAATTCTCATGTTCAGAGCATTAGTTACTGCACAGAAGGGCCACTTTTAAAAGAATTCACCTGTTATCATAGTCTCTCGTTTTTCTTTTTTCCCCCTAGATGAAAGATGTTCTCTTAAACAGCATCTACAATGGGTTTCTACAACTCCTCAGGGGTTAGCTTATGCCTTAAAATAACATTCCCCGCAGGAAATCCCTAACCCGTCTGTGAGCGAAATCAATTTCAGAGCTATAATCTCATTTCTACCTTTGGCGTTTCAGCCTTAACTGAAGCCCCCTCATGACTTCTAGTGGGGACACTGCAGACCAGCAGCCAGTGATCACACAAACTGTAGCCTCTCCTTTCCACTGAGAATGATGCATCCTACACAGTGGCCCTGGGTCACTGTCCCACAGCCTGGGAAGAAGTAGGTGGCCACCTTACCTTAATGGCTTGTCTTTATCCCCAAGAGATTCCTTAAAACTTACTCCTGAGTCCAGCAACATGGATTACTTGGGAAGACCAGCATGGGGGAAGTGGCTTCCCATAATTAAAAGCTCTAAGAAAGCTTTTACTATCCACCACGGTTTATCTCGCCTAGATAGTGGGGAAGTGCCAAGATAGAACAACAAGAACCAAGTTGTTCTCTACTTTGGGGAAGAGCAAACTGCCCTTGGGGGAACAAGAAGAGCCTGGTGAGGCAGTGTTAGCAGAACAGTAAAAGACGGAGGTGCTTTGGGGTTGAGATCGACTAGCTGTGTGATGTCTCTAAGACGGAGAAAAGAAGACCTCTTCACGGCTTCTCGTAAGTATTAAGAAGGAATGGGTGCAAAACGCCTACGCAGGGCGTGGCACTTGGTGGGCCCAGAATATTCTGCAGCTGTTACTATTACACGATGCTCTGTTTGCACAGGGTGAGTCCAAAACCCCATCCGAGGGCAAGCTGCACACCAAGCGCACAGGGAAAAGAACGATACTCTTTTGCACACTCAACTGTGGCAGACTTTGAGAACGTACAGGGGTGACCAGGAACCCCGTGCTGCTCCACTGGACCCCCCACATGCCACACAGCAAGGTGTCTTGGCACACGAGTTGAGAGGTACAGACAGAGACAATGATGTGGACTTTTATGAGGGCCCAGGGATCGCCAAACTAGCACGAAACAGAAAGATGGGTCTTTAGATTATCGGTGGGGATAATAACTGGGGCTTAAGAAGTGCTGTGTATGTTGGAATGAGAAAGGTTCATCTTTCCAGGGTGCTGCCTGGGCCTGGCCTCATGTGGGAGGCAGGCAGGACAGTGCCCCCAGGGTCAAGGCTGGGATATGTTATTGGCACACCAGGGTTGGAGGCCCAGCTCCAGCACTGAAACGGCAGCACCACCTGAGTCGCTGAATTAACCTCCCTGGGCCTCGGCTTCTTTATCTGGAAAGTGGGGAGGCTACCTCTTGGATGCTGTGAAGGTCAAAGCCGCAGAGGCAACTTGGTAAACAGTGAAGGAGCCACCATGATACCACCTCCATTTCTCAGAGGCAGGAAACGACCACGTCACTCAGAACTTGGCCCCTAACCAACCGCCCCGGGACATGACAACGTCTCAGCACTGTGCGCAAGGGCTGGGTTTGGGGCCTGGGCCCACATGGCCGGTGGAAGGAGTGTGTGCTTTGAATAAAAGACATACTTGGGGTTTGAGTCCTGGCTCTGGTACGCACTGGCTGGGTGATTTGCAGGCAGGGTACTTAAATATTTAAGCCTTGGTCTCTTCATCTGTTAAGTGAGGGCAACAAACTCCTCCTTACTGAGTTGCTGTGGCAAAACGAGAACCTTCTACATCAAGTTTCTGGCAAAGTCTGGACAGAAACCAAGTCAACATCAGTAACTTTCCCTAATAAATCCAAACTTAGCACTTTCTTTCCACTATACCATGGCTTTCTCTCTTCGCTACCAAACCAAGCAGAAAGCCACAATGCTCCAAGTCCTGGGGGACCAGGACACTTAAACAACATTTAAGACACCACAGTGGCAATGGCACACCCAGGAACAATTCACCAGCCTGCACAGCCTGGGAGTTTACACGCTAATGATTTAGAAATAAACACAGACCATTAAAAGAATTTTCAAATCGATGGGCTCTGCTGGACTGTAGGCCAATATGAATCAAAGAGAGAGGCAGGGACATGACAGAATAGCTTTGTCTCGCTCTAAGTTTGGCTGCAGAATTTTTTCAAGAGCAGACATGTTTTGAAGAGCCACATGGAATACTGGACGTCAACTGTGAACGACCAAGGTCCTGTCCAAAACAGGCATGTACACAAGCCAAAGCATAAGAGGTCTGATTTTTCCTCAACATGGCCACGTAAAAGGAACATACGTGTTTTTTGAAAAAAGATGAAAGCAGCAGACAGCCCAGTAATTCCCCTTAAGTATATGTTCACTTCATGTTTGGCAAAGGACTAGTCCTGCCATTGCCATGAGAGCTCTACAGGGAGACGAGAGACCCTGGAGCGTGGAGAGGCCCTTTCCCAGCATGCTGGCCGACCCCAGGGACACGTGGAGAGAAGAGAAATTGGAGACAGGTGTAGGAGCCCAACTGCTACCACCAGCTTTGTTTCTCAATGTCACGTTCCTTCATGACTTCCAACGCCCAGCATGGGAGTTCAGTGAGGCTGAATCATGCCTACACCCCTTCCCATCCCAGGGCACTGCACAGGGTTTCCTGGATGTCCCTCCACTGCTCAGAGCAGGGTGGACAGATTCCACAGGGCAGTGTTGGCTATAAAGACGACGCACTGCAGACCTGGGTAATGTCACAAAATTGCTTCTTACAGAAACCGATGGAAGTATTCCTTAATTACTCCCCACACTCTGCAAAGTATCTAACACAGGAATGCTAGAGGAGCCACGGAGAACGAGCATGGGAATGAGGGGGTGAGGCCACAGAGGGGGGACATGTGGCAGAGGACAGTGTAAGAATAATAGCAAAGATGATAAAAATAGCAGCAAGCACTTCCACCCTCCTTTACAGTTTACAAAGCCCTTCCACATACATCTGACATTCCACCTGTCAACATATATCTGAAAGGCTGTCTTGGGGAAGAAGCATTAGCTGTCTTCTCTCTCCCCGGAGTGCAAAACCAGAACCAACAGGTAAAAGCTACAGGAAGGCAGATCACAGCCTGACCAACGGGAAACTTCAGGAGGAAGGTGCCAGCTGCCTTTCTCACCCACTACTTCATTCATTCCTTCACTCCGTCCATAAAATTGTTTAAGGAGCCTTTAATGTGCTTGGCGGTGTTCTATCCCATTCTGTGGGGGACAGAGATTCCTGCTTCTACGCGCCAAGGGCTCGGGATGGGACAGTGTTCCCCTACTCTGGCCCTCCAGGGGTAGATCACAGCAGCCTGGGGAAAATTGCCCAGAGGATGAAATGTCTACCTGAGATTTTTAAAACTCTTTTTTTGTGAGTAGATAATATATGTGTAGAGTAAAAAAATTTAAAGGTATAAAAACATACACATTGTTTAGCAAGACTGCATGATACAAGATCAATACACGGGCATACCTCCAAGGTACTGTGGGTTTGGCCCCAGAACACCATGATAAAGTGAATAAGACTAAAACAAATATCGCAATAAATTGAGTCACATGAATTTTTTGTTTTCCCAGCGCATATAAAAGTTAGTTATGTTTACTATTGTCTACTAAGTGTGCAATGGCTTTATGTCTAAAAAAATTAATGCGCATACCTTAATTTAAAAATAGTTTATTGCCAAGAAATGCTAATGACCACCTGAACCTTCAGGAAGTCATCTTTTTGCTAAGGGAGGGTCCTGCCTCCATGTTGATGGCTGACGACTGGGGGGGGTGGTTGTGACAATTTCTTACAATCAGACAACAATGAAGGTTGCTGTATCAATTGACTCTTTCATGTAAGATTTCTCTGTAGCACGTGATGCTGTTTGATTGCATTTTACCC